>CM064516.1:36637688-36674653 GCA_032716605.1 Paralithodes platypus | reverse complement strand
GAAATCTAATATAGAACCCTCTCTTGTTAATATCAATCCTTTAAGTATGTAGAGAACCTCTTATCATTTTTCATTCAGGCTTACATTTGACTGATTGTATTTACATTTTTGGCAAGGCCCTCTAGTAATCAAATGGGGTGAAAGTCTATCTCAGTTAACCCTTTGACAATCCCATAATTTCAACAATCCTAAATTTAAATGGGGGGGGGGGGACCTGCTATTTTTTCTCTCCTTTTTTCTACTTTTTCTCTGGCTTTGTAGCCATTTCGGCCCAATTCAGCCTCTTGTTTTAAGACTTTTCCCCCCATCCAGGTGTCGTTTTCTTCCGGGGGAGCGATAGGGAGCCAGCATTGTATGGGGAAATTCGGCGTGCGCCAGAGACATTTTTTCTATCGAAAAGGGTACAAATTTAGTCTTACCGTCAACAACACTGAACAAAATATGCTGGCGAGCGGTAAAATCGACCAACATGGATGTTGATAAGCGGGTCTTAAAACAACAGTTAGGCTTGAATTGGGGGCCAAATGGATGCAACCCAGAGAGAGAGAGAGAGTAGATAAATTAAATAATAGCGAGGCGCGGTCTCCATTACATTAAATCGTCTACTAGCAGCAACACTTAAAGGAAAAAAAATGCGTCCTTGTAATCTTGGTAGGGGTTAACCCTGCTCACGTTTCTTGACGCAATGTTTTGAGCCTATTAGGGGTACTTTTAAAAGCCTTTGTTACTATCAGGGGTATTTTAAAAAACCCTTTAGTTTAGTTTACGTTCAACCTCCTTGCAGGTTGTCTTTGAGTTAGCTGTGGTGCAGAACACTAATTTTGGAGAGGTAATTATAAGAGTGAGAGAACTCTATTTCTTATTGCTAATCTGGCAACCGTCTACGGTCATACAACGTGAAAAGGGTTAATATCTTTGCAGGTATTTTCAAGTGTTTTAATTATTTTCCATTTTCCCCCTGTTGCTGTCCTACTAATTCTTACCTAATGGTATAGCCGGTGCCATATTTCTCTACTGATAATTTAAGTTTGTCTTATTGAGGTGTATACTGTACAGTTAAAACTACATATTAGCTTAATTAAAATGAGATTTTCGATTCATAACTGACATGTTTTGGGTTTATGATCTAATTTTTTAAATATTGTAATGGCTATAATGATTATTTGCTATACAGTACCCGTAATTAATTTGTCTACTTTTAGCCTGACAATATTATCTAAGGTAGAACAATTTTGAGCTTATGTACAATAGTTCATTAGGCCTACACTGTGACGTTTAGAGACATATGTTGGCCTTCAAAATTAGATATGATTATATTGACAATGGGAATTATGTACTAAAGACGGAAACTAGATTACTTATAATGAGGTTGCCATTAAACGTAAACGTGTCAGTGCTAATTAGCGTCATAAGAGAGCACATTAAAATAGTATACTGTTATAATACTGTAATACTGTATACTGTATATCACTCCTTCCCGACTTCTTCCTTCCTTTAATTCGGCTCCCCCCTTCCCTCTCCTTCCCTCTTTTCGCCACCATACAGTTATTAATACTATATATATACTGCATATATAATTGTTATTCCATTTACAGAACGTACTAATAATTTCCCTACTAGTACGTGCATTTGTACGAGTTCAACTAAATGCAGACATTAGTTTTCGAATGAAATTATATATCTAACTTTCCCCCCCCCCACCTCTCTCTCTCCCCTCTCTCGTCAAGTTCTCACGGTCCTCTTTCTTCTCTCAATCATCAATCTCTCCATCATCGTTCTCTCTCTCTCTCTCTCTCCTGTGCTCCGCACCCTGCTCTCATCTCTCTCTCTCGCCTCTCTCGTCTCCATACCCCTGCCTTACATAACAACACCCGCCCTGGATGCCTGTACACAAGGACAAGGGCGGGAGGGGCGGCACGGGCAGGGATAGAGAAGGTAGCACCAAAGCAAGGGATGTAAGTGTAGGAACTGTAGAAATGGTATAGCTCGGTCTATTTTTTGTGTTCTATTCTTGTTTCTTTCTTTTTTTTGTAAATTAAGAAAGCTATCTGGATAATTCAATAACTTTAAAATCGCGGTGGTTTATGTTATGTGAGAGTGGCTGTCCCATCCTCCTAATGCCAGAGTGGGGTTTTGGCATCCTCAACCCAACCTTAGCGTATCTACTTCTGTCTCTCTCTTTTACCAGTGTCCTAACCTTTTGCCCTTCTGGGTGATGGGGAGCTAGAAATCGTCCTCGCCTTTGTAAACTTGCTCCACTTTTCCCCTCCTCGGAGTTCTCCCTCAGGACGATACATAGAAACGGGCGAGGGACACGCGCAAAGTGGGATCCCGGACCCTGAGAATAGTAGTTTAATAAAGATTTTGTAGTCATAGCTTTCTGTTCCTATGGCTGTCCGGGACTGTCCCGTCGTTGTTTCGGTTCACCCGCCCAGCATCATGTGAGGCCTTTGTTATGTGCCCTGAGTATTATAAATACATACAGTACAGTCGCACTAATAATTTTCAAAAACAAAAAATGTACCCAACTGGCATTACGTTTGGTGTGCCTCGCTCTGTGTCTGTATTAATGTACTGTTCAGATTTGATAAGGGTGGGTAAGTGTGGGAAACCATGTTTTGTGTATTGTCACTCAACTAGACCAATGAAGGCTTAGATATTGCCGTTACCATTTCTAGTTTCTGAATTCAAAACCATTATAGCTGGCTGGACCGACACATCACATTATTAGCGTGAAGGCTGTACAATACAATGTTATAATTATGATCGCCTAGAAATTTTAGATTCCAAATCACTCGACAACGCCTTTACAAAACCCCTGCCACTATTGTGTGCCGCCGTGTATGGAAACAGATAACGCTTGACTTGATACTTCATATATTCTTTCTCTCACATCTGTTTTTTACCACCACTCCACCAATTAATGTTACAAATACAACCCATACCATTGGAAATCAATGAAAGTAATTGAATACATGTTGGTGTGACATCTTGCTCCCAGGGCTCGCACACCCATTCAAAAACGATGTAGAAGCGTGAGGCCTAATGACACCTAGCGGGCCTCCAATATATGTCCGAGGTGTTAGGGGCGATCTCCCGCGTTAACCCCCCCACAGTTCACTGCTCTCTCTCTCCTCATAATCCAGCGCCTGGTACGAGCGCTGTTATCTTACAAACCGAGACGGAGAGATTCGTTTCTTTCTTTCAGGTTTAATGAGTGCCGTCCGATGGATTGCCTTTATTTCTTAGTTTCCTCCTTAAACCTCAAACAAGCTAAACAAAAACACTCCCTAGGTCCTCCTTCAAGATAAATTTGTAAAATTTGTCGGTAGAATAATGTCCCAGCCAAAGGCCGGTTCCTCTAAACATTTAAGGCTCGCTATCGCTCGCCAGGAAATAATCGACACCTAAATTGCACGAAAAGTATTAAAATTGATAACGAAATGGGACGAAAGGTGTTAACATTGCCAAACTAAGGAGAGGCTACGGACGCCAGAAGTAGGCCGATTTCCGCTACCCCAAGGTCTCTACACAAGGCCTGGTACGAGCTGCTGACGCCCAACCGGAGGAGATATAGGTTTTATGAGCCTCCGAATTGCTTTACCTGGGAACCAATTTCCAGAGGACCAAAACAACCATGAGGACGAGCTTGTGAAGAGACGAGCTCTACTGTATGTGAGAATGTGATGGACCTGTAACTATATTTGGAGCTTGGCGTGAAAATATGCCAAGATTTTGTTTTCAGTGTTTAATATAAGAGATAGATATAGTCTATATATAGATCTGTAGTACATAGTATATATATATATATATATATATATATATATACCTGTATATATAGTATATATATATATATATTACAGTATATATATGCATATATACAGTATATAACTTTATTATATATATATCGAATAAATATATATATGTAATACATTATATAGATATCGTAATATATAGTATATGCCTGGTATCTATGACTATATACTATATACAGTATATGATGCCTATATTACTGTCATATATATATATGGATATTATGATATTAGTATATTAATATATATCTATATACTAATATTTATTTATTTATTTATTATTACTCCATTCCGTATAGGCCTAATGTATTTCGTATATTTGAGGTTTGGAATACGAATTATAGTACAACAAACAATGTAATGATATCTTGGTTTGAATGAACTCCATTTCGTATACTGTACTTCGTATATTTGCAGCTTGGAAGTAATTATAAGCCGTGATTTTTTTTTGCCTGTCGTCTCCTCACGTTGTTCACTCGGGCTTCGCGTTCGGTAATTCTGTATATCACCAGATTGTTTCAATTTGCATCCTAGTTGAGTTTCTTTAGATAATCCCGCTCGGGACGTTCATTGTCATGATCAACAGTTCCAGTTAGTAAATAATAATTACTTCTCGAGTTAATTCCTAGCATTACAAAGGTGGTTTACAATTCTAGTGCGTGCAGCAGGCCTGACTGCAGCATCAACATTTCTGGCGATTTGTAATGCTGTTCGCGGTCAAGCTCTCACATGACCTCCTGGAGACTTGCCGTCCTCGTGACGGTCGGCGTCTTCTTATTCACATTTAAAATCTTCACCGTTGGGGATTTTTCTCTAATTATGGTTTCTTCCCTACAAGCTGAAAAAAACAAAAATGAGTCCTGATGGTCTTTCCTCTCTCTCAATATATATCTAATATGATCTATATAATATATATATATAATATATAATCTATGATTTATATATACTGTATTAGTCCATGAGCCAGGCCAGATATCCGGTACCACCTGGGGTGAACTAAACACGAATGGTACTAAAATGTTTATAGAGTGACTGGTAAGTAACATTAAGATATGATAGGCCTTCTCGCGCACTTGGTAGCTTAGTCTAATTTTTTGTGATGCCATAGGGGCCTAACCCAAAAATAAAGATTTTTAGCGGTTGACGCTCGGCGTTTTCCCGACTCCTTTTCTTTAAAATCCATCGACACAATCCATCGCGAAACGTGTTGAACAACCTATGTAGAATTATATGTCTCTAACCAGAGTTGTTCCTAGGTATTTTTCAAATTTCCTCATATTCCGGGGGGACAAAAAAAAATAAAAAATTAAACCTTCCTATATTTTGGGTATTTTCCTCTAAATCTAGAATAAATCCTTAAATATGGGGAACATTGAAAAATATATTCTAACAGCTCTTGTAGCTTATTTGATTCTCTACAAGAATTATTCCGATGTGTATTTCAAGTTTCTCCATATTTAGGGGTTTATTTCATATTTGGGGATTTTTTGTTATATTTTGGGGATAATTTATTATTGGAAGGAGCAAACATATGTAGAGTGGTTTCCATGTAATGTGTTTGTTTGTTCATGGTTTAATGGTGATATTTTTTGCAGGTGTGTGTCGACTGTTTTGACGGCAGGATGGAACCATCTGCGAGGAAAGAGCACGGATCGACTGTATCATCCACTGCTCTGATGATGACAGCGATGCTCTGGTGTCACCACAGGATTTGGACTCCTGGAAACACATTGCTCAGGGCTGCAGAAATCAGGCAGCATGATCCAGTCCTGGAAGCATCCAAGGGCCTTGAAGAAGGAGGAATACCACACATACATTATCACCGTAAATGTCGTAGTCTCTTTACAATGAAGAAGTCACTGGATTCTATCCTTGCCAAGGGTGTCAAGATAGAATCAGCAAGCGTCGACCACAGGAGGAGGGCATCAAGGGATGCCCCTAGTACTAGCAGGGTGTATGGCCAAGTATGTATCTTCTGCGAGAAGTCAAGCAAGTACATAAAAACAACAAAGACAAGGGAGCCACTCATACAGTGTGTTGAGCTACGAGCAGATGAGAAGATTCGCAGAGCAGCAATAAGGAACCTCAACCAGAGAATCCTTGGTTTAGTTAGCAGAGACCTTGTTGCTGCAGAGGGTCACTACCACAAGTCGTGCTACCACTCTTCACAAAAGATGATTTCCCGGGGGCCCCCAGGTGGGGGGCGGGGGAAAATCAGGAAGAAAGGGGGGAAGCACGCTACGAAGAGGTTGAGACAGAAGCCCTCGAGGAACTCTGCTTGTATATAAGGACCAAATTATTCCCCAACCCAGAGGTTACTGCCTATGACAAACCTCACATCTAGGCTTGAGAGATCCATGATGTCCCGTGGTATTATCCAACTGAAACCAGCGACAAAGAAACATGTTCGCCGAAAGATTGAAAACCGAGTTTGGAGAATCCACTACGCTTTGTCCCAGATGAGAAAGGAAAGCTTCTAATCTATCCACGCAGCCTCTCAATGGACGACCTTGCCCGGCAAGCACACAAAATGGCAAAAGACCTGCAAGAAGCAAGAGCATCTAACTCTGAAGATGTCTTAACCAAAGCAGGAATGCAGCTGAGGAATGAGATCAATAAACAAGATGTGAGTCAGCCATGGCCTCCCGATACAGATCAGAATGTCATTCCGGCAGCAGTCACTCAATTCCTGCACACCCTGCTGACAGGAGAGTGTGAGTGTGAAACTCCCTCTGAAAGAGCTCAACGTCTTGCCACTTCCTTTGGCAGTGACTTGGTCTTTGCTGTTACCAGTGGCAAGACAAAACCACCCAAGCACGTATGCTGCCCAATGCTGTAAGGTCTTTGAGAGGAAACACAGAACTGATACGAACCCTGAATCGTCTTGGTCGCTGTGTGTCTTTCTCAATGTTTGAGGAGATCGATACAGCCCTTTGTATCCAGAAGCTGGAATGCTCAAAGGATGACATTCCACTGCCAGCAAACATCTACCCTGGTGTGTTCACAACCCTGGCCTGGGATAACATTGACCGACTTGAAAAGACCCTAAGTGGAGCAGGTACTTCTCATAGAGTCAATGGCATTGCTGTCCAGTCCAAGGTTGCAGGCTCTGTGCCAGAGAAAGTCCTGCCAGAGATTACCAAGTCCAAGATAAGAAGCATCACTCAGACATCATCAATGCTGCCAATATACAATGTTGGGCGGCGGGCAGGGCCACCTAGGATTGAGACTGCGTATGTCGACACTACCAAGGAAGTCCAGGATTCAAAGACAAAGAACCATATCTGGCTTCTTACTCGAATGTCAGACCATGAGGACCAGTCCATCAGCAGTTTTACTGGGTTCAACATCAAAATGCGCAGAGACATTGCAGTGGTTCAGGACACTGTAAGCTACCTGCCCACTATCAATGCTCCCGCAACAGAAATGTCCACCGTTAATGAAATCTTGGAACAAACGCATGCTATCATGCAGTCCTTACAGCTTAACAAGATTGTGTGCGTGTTTGATCAAGCACTCTATGCCAAAGCTGCCGAAGTTATCTGGAAACAAGAGAAGTTCAAGAACATTATCATCAGGATGGGCGTCTTCCACACAATCTGTAATCTCATCTCCACCATAGGAAAGAGGTTTCAAGATGCAGGTCTTAGAGATCTGTGTGTGGAATCAGGTATCATCGCAGAAGGATCAGTGTCAGGAGTGATGACGGCAAGAGGTACAACAAGCAGTGAGACTACACAAGCTCGTGTATGAAGCACTGATGAGGCTTGCATGGAAAGGCTTCCTTTCATGGCTAGAAGAAAACCATTCAAGGGACATACACCATCTAGATGAAACACTAAAGGACATCAACAGCTTTCAGAGCAATGTGTCTCGGCGACTCTTTCAAGAGCTGATGGAGAGTGAATCATGCACACATATCATGAAGCTTTTCCAAGTTTATCTTGAGACCCTCAGAGATGAACACAACCTCTCAGCATTCTGGATGTCATACCTGGACATGGTTGAGATCATGCTGGACTTAATTCGAGCCTCCAGAGAAGGCAACTGGATGCTCCACCTAGGAGCAATCCGACAGATGATACCGTGGTGTTTTGCCTATGACAAAGTGAACTATGCCCGGTTCCTAACCTACTACAATGCCTTGATGTCTCGACTGCCCATTGAACACCCAGAGGTCCATGAACACTTCATGCAAGGTGGCTTTTCGGTCCAGATCGGTAGCAAGAATCCCTTTGGACGGATCCCTGTGGACCAGACAATCGAAGAGACGATCAACAAAGACACCCACACAAACAGGGGGCACAAAAGGCTTCAGCCTGAAAGGCGGAGCTGTCGCCAGGTACTACCTGACATCGGAGTATCGCAGCAGGTACTTAAGGCAGCTCAGGACTATGGTAGTAGGCCAAAAGTATACTGACTTCAGCCACCCAGACCTACAGATGCCCAGGATTAGAAGAGATGAGGCCGATGTCCAATCTTTAGTTCAACTGATGGAGACCAGCTGGTTGAACCCCTTCAACGCAGAGCAAGAAGATCTTGTCAGTTTGTCAACTGCGACTATGGCACCACCAGAAGTTGTCAAAGACCTTCTAGGGGCCTACAGAATAGGAGAGGATCCATATCAAGCCTTCAAGGAAGAGCGCCTGGAGATCGATACGCCAACTATACAGTTTCATGACACGATGACGAAGACGAAACTGAGAACGTTCACTAACATCAGAATGAAGCCACACTCACAAGACCATGCCAAGGAGGTTATCTTAAAGGCTGACAGGACCTATTTGGCCAGAATGATCCTTGTTGCCGAGAACAGAAAGCTCAAAATGAGTGTGTCTTGGCTCATCCCCTGGGGCCTTTGCCTTGGGCACTTGCCAGCGGTGATGGGTCTCTCCGCAAGACCAACAAGGCTGCCCTCGCAAAGGAGTTAGAGAGGAATGTTTCTCCTGCAGAAGTGATACCCGAGCCCTCTGCTACCATAATTGATGGGATGAGCCTGGTCCACAAACTGAAGGGAAACGACAAAACTTTTTTCACAGCTTGCAGGTACAGCACTGAGTCACGCTGTTCATGAAGGTGCTAAGAGCAGGCGCATTGATGTTGTGTTTGATATCTACAAGGAGACATCCATCAAGGATGCAGAACGAGCCAAAAGAAGTGCAGGCACAGGAATTCATTTCAAGAACATTCAACCTGGGCACAACATCCAGCAGTGGAGAAAGTTACTCGGTAGTTCCTCCAACAAGGCAAGTCTTATCAAGTTCTTGGTAGAAGAATGGAAGGCACCACAGCACAGGGAGAAGCACAAGGACAAGGAGCTGTATGTCACATGTGAGCAGCGCTGCTTCAAGATCACCAAAGAGCAGTGGGAAGAGGCTCCTGAGCTTAGTCAACTCAAGAAGAAGCAGACACACGCCTTCTTCTCCATGCACTTCATGCAGCAGAATCTGGGAACAAGTCTGTCATCATCACTGCAGAAGATACAGACGTCATGGTGTTGTGCCTTGGCATGTGCCACAAGATCCCATCCCATCTGTTCCAGAAGTGCGGGACGAAGAACCGGACAAGATTCCTGGATATCACCACACTGAGCCGCACACTGGGAGGCAGCGTGTGTGATTCATTGATTGGTATGCATGCCTTTACAGGCTGGGATACCGTCATGCATTCGCTGGCCGAGGGAAGATGACGACACTCAAGCAGGTGAAGATGGACAAGACATACCAGCATGCTTTTCACGAACTTGGACGCTCATGGGAAGTGTCTCCTGAACTCTTTGAGAAGCTACAGGAAATCACCTGCCACATGTACCTACCATCTACCCACACAACTAAGGTAAACAAGCTTCGGTATGAGCTGTTCTGTGCAAGACGTGGAGAGGTAGAGTCAAGTCAACTCCCTCCTTGTGAGGACTGCCTCTTCATGCATGCACTGCGTGCAAACTACCAGGCTGCGATCTGGAGGAGAAGTCTTCAGAGCCAGCCATTTGTTGCGAACCCAACAGACTGCGGTTGGATGACAGATGAGGACGGTAAGCTTGCCGTCAACTGGATGCGAGGCTCACCAGCACCAGATGCTGTTATGCAGCTACTGTCTTGCAAGTGTGTGCGGTCATGCGAACTCCCTAAGTGTACTTGCCTCAGCAATGGTCTAAAATGCACGGACATGTGCAGGTTACAGACATGTCAGAACAAGGCTATTGAAGAAGAGCCGGTGGCACAACAGTCAGATTCCGAGTCTGACGTAGATGATATTTAGGAGTAGTTATTTGCCATAATAGTATGTACAAGCCCATGGCATGCTTAGTGTGTATTTACAGGACTTGTATTAAATGTGACAATTACTATATGCATTTTGTTGACATTTAGGCATTCCTGTCCCCAAATTTGACATTTTAAAAAATTTCGGAATTTTCGGTAGGGTATGTCTATTCAAGAAGTGATAACGACCATTAAGCTACCAATGTGCAAGGGCTATCATATCAAAACATAAACTAGAGACATGTAGCAAGCTAAAAACACCTAAGAGAATTAGTCACCCCGGGTGGTACCGATATCCCAAAATTCGGGTCTTGGCTCATGGACTATATATTATATATATAATTTTTGTCCTGTCATCTTACGTATTCCAAATTTTGTTGCCCGATAAAAAGCTGAATTTACAGTCTATAGCCAAAGTCTGTAAGCTGAAAAGTATATACAGTTTATACTCACACAGTAATAGATTATGAAATACACATTCAAACACGTGCACACACACACCTACACATATTCTCTCACACAAACAAACATACACAAACATACATACATACTCGCTCTCTCCCTCTCTATGTAGCGCGCACACACATATACACACACACTGTATATCATTACCACCGTACACTAATGAAGTGACCTCCCAGGGCTGCGAGGATTTTACTGTAACCAAATTACGGCAGTTTATAAAGCCTCTTTTTCTTAGTAATTTCCACGCATACATACGAACAAATTCAAACTATATTTAATGCTATAGATTAGCTACCTTGTAGTTATTTAGGGATTTGAGAACACCCTTTTGTGGTAGGTAAGTGGCAGGTACGTAAGTGGTATAAGCTAAAAGTAAGATTAATTGTCTGTCAAATATCGGTTAGGTCATACTGTACGAACATACTTTACTTACCGAATTAATAAAAAAAAAATAATAATAATACAAAAAAAAAAAAAAAAATATATATATATATATATATATTTGTTTTTTCCGCATCCCCAACATCCAACACAGTCTCCACCCCCTCAGCATACTACTCCTATTAAAATAAATTCCAGTCCAGTGTGTTCTCTACATACAAGGACCAAATTAAAATCATATCTCGCTCAGAAAGTACGGTAGTGAAAAAAACCAAAAACGAAACCAAACATCAACTACACGAGTAATAAGAACATCAACAACAGCAGCAGCAACAACAACAACTTGCAACCATTCTCGACTGACTGATGGCTGAAGTAAAGTAGGAGAGAAGAGTAATTCGGATAGAGGAAGAATATGTTGAGAAATGAGAATTACAGTAAAAGATAAAAAATACTTGAGCTCAACCAAGTACTTTTGTTTTCCTCGACCCGCGCCTGTGACCCAGTAATATATACAATGACTGAGGCAAAACAGGTATATAATCAATACTAAGAAATACATTTACAAACTGTTATCAAAATAGCCTGGAGGATTGCTTGTTGTCTGTCATCTTTCTACTTCCTTCTTCCTTTCTACACTTTTGTTCACTATATCCTCGTTTTCTTCTTCATGTCCAACATCCTACTCACCTACCGACACACATATACAGTGCTGTACTCAGTAGGTTGCACTGGAAAATTAATGCTTAATTACACCAAAATACATAAATAAGTATGATACTGATAAAATTTAATATATTTTGTTTAATACTAATACTAATAATAATAATAAAAATAATGATATTAATTAATACTAATAATACTAATATTAATAATAATAAGAATAAGAATTAACAATAATAATACAAATAATTAATATATGATTACAAATATATGCATTAAAAAATAGAAGAGAGGTAACACAGTTTTGTTTTATTAATATCCGGAGAAAGGTTGGTTTTCTAGGGCTGGCTGGCTAACTAGATCTAGTGTCGCTAGGCTGCCAAGGTGAAGCCTCTTAATTACGCTTATATAGGTAATGAGCAACAGAGAGAGAGAGAGAGAGAGAGAGAGAGAGAGAGAGAGAGAGAGAGAGAGAGAGAGAGAGAGAGAGAGAGAGAGAGAGAGAGAGGAGAGAGAGATGCAGAGAGAGAGAGGAGAGAGAGAGAGAGAAGAGAGAGAGAGAGAGAGAGAGAGAGAGAGAGAGAGAGAGAGAGAGAGAGAGAGAGAGAGAGAGAGAGAGAGAGAGAGAATCCAATTATCCCCCAGCAGTTGATTCATAGGGCTTCATATCACTGTTGTGTTATCAGTCTCATAAAGGCTTCCAAGGGAGTGTTCACTATGCTGCTCGGATTCGCTTAACTTTTCCTTTCCATTGACAGCAATCTTTATATTTACATAAATGTACTACAGGGATACACTGACCAAACAGACCTTGTGATCCAAACGAGGTGGTCAAGACTTTATACTAATAGAGATAGCAGATCCCCAACTAAAGGAGAGTGGAAGAAAATGATAGCTCAGAAAAATACTCACTGTAAAACAATCTAACACAAGGAATATATAATACACTAGGCAATTCGTGCTCGTTGGTCCAATAAGTACGCACAATCGATAACAATACTACCCAAGAATATAATGGTGGAGAAATATATACGTTAGATATGATACATTTAACAACATGTCTATTAATCAAATCCCACTCTTTCTAATCTAGATCACCACATTTTCGAACCAACGCGTACGAATTGACTTTTAATACTTATAATAATGAGTATTTTTAACCTGTACTTGACCGGCGACGCCCTTTTAATATATTTTAGCTATATTTAACGATTTTCTGCAGCTTAAGGGGAGGTCTCCACTTGAGGGATTTTTTTCTTGATACCTTTCTCCCTCATGTTTAGCCCCATTGCTTTTCTAATTTTAAGACTTTCGCCCTATTATTTTGACGATTTTAAGAACCTTCGACCCATTTCTGTCAATTTTTAGACTTTTCGTGCCATTTAGGTGTCGATTTTATCCTGGCGAGCGATAGCGAGCCTGTAATTTAAGAGGAACCGGCTTCCAGCCGGGAAATTTTTCTACCGAAAAATGTACAAATTTATCTTGAAAGGGGGAGTGTAATTTTAAGCTTGATGGAAGTTTAGGGAGGAAACTAAACACCTCCCCTTAAGTAGGATCTGTGGTAGTAAAAGAGGTAAGGTGAGATAGTTCGAAGCTTATTAGTTGCTGGAGGCCATTTTTACACTGAATAATATACCGGTAATCTAATAGCTCCCAGAATATACCGGTAATCTAATAGCTCCCAGAATATACCGGTAATCTAATAGCTCCCAGAATATACCGGTAATCTAATAGCTCCCAGAATATACCGGTAATCTAATAGCTCCCAGAATATACCGGTAATCTAATAGCTCCCAGAATATACCGGTAATCTAATAGCTCCCAGAATAAAGTTTAAAGGACGCAATTACTGGTACTGAATGCGTTAATCGATATCGAGTACAGTTTGGATTACCACATACGAATTGGTTACTGTGTTGGTGGTGTAATAGTTTAGATGCTTATATCCTGGGTGTGTGGTGTCCCGAGTTCGAATCCCGGGAGGATCATATGCTTTCATTAATTTATTCAAGTGCATTGGGGTTTGTAATGGAGGATTAATGTTAAGAACGGGGTGTTCCTTAATTACTTACCCTGAAAATAAACATAGTTGAATGCACAGTTACCCACACGTCCAACTACTGCAGAGTTAATGTTGTTTATCGTATCTTAGCACTTTGGAAATATAATATGACAATCAAATGTCATAGTCATAATTAATATATTTGTCTATTTGCTGAAGTCTACTTGCGAGTTTTCTATTTCTTGGGAAATATACGGACGTATAGCGGCAATTGTAAAACTGTAAACGTGCAATCACCTCATGAACAGTTGTGAATGACTACAATTTTAATTCGTTCTTTTAGAGTTATAATCCTGCCCAAGGTATGAGTGTATGTGTAATCTCATGCCTATATTGTAAGTTATAATGTCTGTCATACCATTCAGAGGTAATATAGATAATTAAATATAGTTTGTAAAGCATAGTAACCCGATAACCGCCCAGTTCATTCAATAGATCAAACTATATGTGAAAACGTTCTCAATAAAATACATTTGTCTACCGAAAAATTTATAAATATATCTAGAAGGGGGATCTTAGGGATGTTTTTACGCTTGATGGAGGTTTAACGAGGAAACTAAAACATAAATTAATTAATAATTAAACAGACGAACAGATGACCACTACCCCCTTAAGAGTGAGTCCTGGTATATTGTAAAGGTGAGCCACGTTATAATCCAGCCGAGCACCCACGCTGACGCTAACATCAAGCTTATTACCCACTATACGAAGATCACCCCACTTCTCCCATCCCAAGCACCCGTAACTAGAGTCCATGTTACCATCATCATCACCAGTGTCACCATAAAGGCCAACAGAGGGATCACCAGCTCTACATCATCATCATCATCATCACCAGTATCACCACCTCACTTTTCCCACCCTAGCACCCATAACTACGAGAGCCCACGTAACCATCATCATCACCAGCAGTATCTCCATAAAGGCCAATAGAGTGATCACCAACTCTATATCACCATCACCACACCTATATACAATACAGTGATCATAAACTATATATCATCATCATCACCAGTGTCATTATTATCACCACCTCACTTCTCCCACCCAAGCTCCAATAAATACTAGAGCCCCACGTAACCATCATCATCTCCAGTATCATCATAGACACCAATACAATTACCACCAACCCCATCATCATCATCATCACCACCAACAGTACTATCACCACTAACAGCACTATCAGCACCAACAGCACTATCAACACTAGCATACCTTCACCACCAACAGCACTATCACCACCAAACAACACTATTACCACTAACAACACTATCACCACCAACAGCACTATCACCACCAAGAGCACTATCATCCCCAACAGCACTATCACCACCACCAGCACTATCACCACCACCAGCACTAACAGCACTATCACCACCAACAACACTATCACCACCAACAGCACTAACACCACCAACAGCACTATCACCATCAACAGCACTATCACCACCACCATACTATCACCACCACCATACTATCACCACCAACAGCACCATCACCATCAACAGCACTATCACCACCACCATACTATCACCATCAGCAGCACTATAACCACCACCACCAGCAGTAGCACCATCAGCAACAGCCATCCAGTAAATGTATTAAGTGAATGTTGCAGCACACTATATTTTCTCCCACCACCACCAACAACACTATCACCACCACCAGCACAATCACCACCACCAGCACAATTACCACCACCAGCACTATCACCACCACCAGCACAATCACCACCACCAGCACTATCACCACCACCAGCACTATCACCACCACCAGCACAATCAGCAACAGCCATCCAGTAGTGAATGTTGCAGCACTCTCACCACCTCCCCCAGAGACCCCGCGTGCCTCGGTCTGCAACAATGCGTGCAATGTCCGGATGGCCCCCAGTCACAAGCACACGGAAAGGCTTTGGAGTGGGGTGGGATGCAAGGCCCGGGAATTCAAAACGTAGACTATATCTTTTTCTGCTGGGTTCTGGTGTCGGGTTAGTTAAGATAGTTCGGTCATAGTTCTTTCCAATTTAGGTACTGTATATGTTTTTTGTTTTATTATTTAATCATTATGTTTTGTTTGTTATTACTCTGCAGTGGTGGGATTAACGGCTCTTGAATTAAAAACGTAGGTTTATTAAATTATAATTATTTGTTTTATTGGTGCTAGTTGGTCAATTATTTCGTTATTATTGTTCTGGAATTCATAATGTATTCAATTATTTGTTTGTGATTACTTGAGTGTGAATTTGGCCAATATTGTAAATTTGTATTACTCTCGAATTCGAGCGGTATGTTATAGTTTCCTTTGCGTGAGTACTGGTGGTAGATATACGAATATGGTTGGTCTTGGATTACTATCGAATTCAAAATCTATGCTCCTTCCTTTGACGTGCGTAGCCTATCTGTGTGTGAGTTTGTTCCACATCGTTCGTTAGTACATATATCTAGAATGCATACATTATTTGTTTACTTACTGGTGAAAATTGGGTCTCAGTAAATGGAGTTCGGCCGAAATGGTACTTGAATGTATCTGCTTAGCTTCACTCCGCGTGTACACAAGTTATATATATCTCTCATATATATATATATATATATATATATATATATATATACCGGTATATATATATATATATATATATATATATATATATATATACTGTATATATATATATATACCTGTATATATGTTTCTAATCTCTCAGTGGGGTTCGAACCGCCGACCGTCAGGACGATAGCCGACGCTTTAATCAACTACACCACGGCAGTCTATAGACTGCCGTGGTGAGAGATTAGAAACATTTAGTGTCTCACGTGTATTTGTGATATATACTCAAAACCTGTATATATATATATATATATATATATATATATATATATATATATATACTGTATATATACTGTATATACTGTATATTATATATATGTGTGTGAGTGTGTGTCTATGTGTGTGGGGGGGGGGGGAGGGGGGGGGGGAATAATAAATAAAAGTCACTGTTGTCCTTGGTTACAGACCCTCCACTTAACATGTCTGCTTGTTTACTCCTCCCACGTCTAGGTGTAAACAAATAATGCAAATCAGTAAAACGTGTAGCCCGAAAAATTTACCATAACAAATCGAATTATAGCCATTAAGTTTAGTTTTCAATAAAATCTCCTGTTTACCCCCTCTATTCCTTTGAAATTAAAATACTACAAATGCCAGTATGCTACACTACAATACAATTCACAGTAAGGTGTAGTCAAATATTCAACTTTGAAAGCCGTTGTGATATTGAAACTTAAGGGGAGGTATTTAGTTTGTTCCCTAGACCTCCATCAAGCTTAAAATTACACCCCCTTGAATCCCTTTCAAAATATATTTGTACATTTTTCGGTAGAAAAATGTCCCGGCCGAAGGCCGGTTCCTCTTAAATTACAGGCTCGCTATCGCTCGCCAGGATAAAATTGACACCTGAATGGCACGAAAGGTCTTAATATGGGGTGAAAGTTCTTAAAATCGCTAAACTAATGGGGCAAACGTTTTATAATATCAAAAGCAATGGGGCTAAACATGAGGGAGGAAGGGGTCAAGAAAAAAATCCCTCAAGTGGAAATCTCCCCTTAACATATATATACCTGCCTTGTGTATTGTGTCGGAACTGAATGTGTAGTGAATATAAACACCGTATGAGGAGGACCACATTATTGACAACGTTGCGCAGATAGCTTCTTCAGGTCACTACTATCTGCGAAGCGTTAGTTATTCCAACATTCTGAATTTGTAGTACCGCAATTCAAACAATACTGATTCTTTGCAATATGTCACCACTGGAAAGAGTAGAAGTCTCTTTATACATTTCTAGACAATCATAATTATATACCTTTATTTTGTGATGTTTGCCTCTTGTTTATAATAAGGTTATATAGGTAAAAGATACAGTTTAATAGTATAACACAGACCACACAGACCTCAAGGTCCTTACTAGGCAGTCTGGCCTTACAAACTATATATGCATACATACACATACATATAAATATATATATATATATATATATATATATATATATATATATATATACATATACATATACACATATACATATACATATACATATATACACCGGTACACACATATACACATACATACATACACACATACATACATATATATATACAGTATATATATACATACTGTACAGTGCACACACATACATATACATAATTTTTTTTTTTTTTTTTTCATATCACCCCAGCCCTCTGCAGATAGAGGTCAAGCCTGCCCTTGAAAGCGTTAAGAGAGAGAGAGAGAGAGAGAGAGAGAGAGAGAGAGAGAGAGAGAGAGAGAGAGAGAGAGAGAGAGAGAGAGAGAGAGAGAGAGAGGCGGAGGGAGATCGGATTGATCAAAGAAAACGGGAAAGCTAAGAGAGAAACCATTGCCCCATAAAGTCTACGGAGTTCACACGACGTATTCATATTTTTTGTTTGTTTTTATTTCTTCTCTAGTACAATATATTATCATATCTACATTCGGCATCATTTAGACCTCTATGGAAGCCAGGTGTACATTGTAAATATTTCCGTATATTGTGTTTTGTTCCATCCTCAATGATTTGTTATATCTTGTTTCCTATCACTTGTACAATCGGGGGTATTAACCCTCTCCGACATATGACGCGATTTTGAGGATTAGGGATACGTTAAAGCCTTTGTTACCATCAGGGGTATTTAGAAACCTTTAGTTTAGTTACTTCAACCTCTGCAGTTGTCTTTGAGTTAGCTGTGGGCAGAAAACTAATTTTGGAGAGGTAATTATAAGAGTGAGAGAACTCTATTTCTTATTGCTAATCTGGCAACCTCTGCGTCCTATGAGTCTGAAGGGGTTAAGTGTGGTCATAGATTCCAGTGGTTTTCGCTCAAAAAGTGTTATTGGTAGTTTTATAGTTATTGGGAAAAGTGCTTATCCCTCAGAGTATTAGTCAGTGTCCGAAACTTTGTGAAATATCTGACATTACTAATTAAACTAGACTGTAAATCCATTCAGTACCATCAACAATAGTATAATACTCTATACAGTATATCACTCTGCAGCAATTTGATTGGTATTTTTCAAAGATAGAATGAAATATCTGTCTTGCAAGTATTTCAAAAATACATGCACACAATTCAAAATTTTACAAGATCATTATATAACTGCATTACACCAACACACAATACATTATATAACTGCATTACACCAACACACAATACATTATATAACTGCATTACACCAACACACAATACATTATATAACTGCATTACACCAACACACAATACATTATATAACTGCATTACACCAACACACAATACATTATATAACTGCATTACACCAACACACAATACATTATATAACTGCATTACACCAACACACAATACATTATATAACTGCATTACACCAACACACAATACATTATATAACTGCATTACACCAACACACAATACATTCACAAATATTACATTTGGAATTTAAGCACGCATATATTCACAAGAAAGCACCTTTTTTGTTTAATATGTTATAATATGAAGTCAATTTATAGTTTGAAGGATGAAAACACTTTGCTATTGAATCGCTGATGCTAACTACATCTTATGAATTATCCACATGGTCAACATACATACAGTAGCCTACACACACACAACTATCTATCTATATATTATTATATATAAGACACTTGCCCACCACCACATACACCTTTATACACAAACCCCACTTACAAACACATACTCTACGTACACCCACCCACCCACCCACAGACAGACAGACAGACACACAGACAGACAGACACACAGACACACACACACACGACAATCTTCTCAACAGTCCATGGACCAACCCAAACAAAGCCAAGTAAACGCAGAGGCTCAGGCAGCACAACACACACACACACACACACACACACACACACACACACAAACACATGTTGCAAACACACACGTACTCTATCTACACGCACACAAAATAACACACTAATGATGAACGATCATGTCTCCTTCATACACACAGAAAAAACAAGTTTTGTGGAAGATTGCTATGGTTAGTTAAATGGAGAAATTGGGTCTTTGAGGCATTCAATACTTAAATATAAAAAATCATCTCAACTAAAAACACGCGAACACACACACTATTATATACAGTATATATATACAGGGTGATTCAGTAACCCTTTTCATAAATTTAATGGCAAATTCCAAATTCACTGACGGCACAGACATTGCAAAGTACATACATTATATTCAGAATGATCTACACAAGCTGTCAAAGTTGGCACAGTCATGGCAAATATATTTCATAATAGATAAATGCAAAGTGATTCAAAAGTTAGGTGTGCTCAATCGTCTCCATGGGTTCTTCACCCACGCACAGCTTCTTGCTCTGTATCGGGGCACAATGTGCCCCTGTTGAGTATTGTTCGCATGTGTGGGGAGGCTCCACCCATACCGCACTTCTCGAACAAGTAGAATCCAAAGCATTTCGCCTCATCAACTAACTTCCTCTTACTTGTTCCCTACACTCTCTTTCTACATGCCGCAATGTTGCATTTCTTTCACTCTACTATCTCTATTACAACAATCAGTGTTCTTGAGAACTCTCTCAGTGAATACTCTCTCCCTTGCGACGAGTGGGAGGCAACTGCCTTTCAAACACTGTCCCATTCCTGTTCTGCCCTGGTTTCCAACCCAAGAATTGGCAAATTTTCTCAGTTTTTCTTCTACTCAAAAAGTGAACTCTGGAACTCACTCCCTCAATCAATCTTTCCTCCATCCTATGACTTAAAGTGCTTTAAACTTCGCGTGTCCAGGAATTTTGACCCCAACGTCCCTTGAATTTGGCTCTGCCACTCTTTTGGAATTGGGGGAGACAGTCGTACAGGTAGCTTGCCTTTTGTCTCCTTCATACACACAGAAAAAACAAGTTTTGTGGAAGATTGCTATGGTTAGTTAAATGGAGAAATTGGGTCTTTGAGGCATTCAATACTTAAATATAAAAAATCATCTCAACTAAAAACACGCGAACACACACTATTATATACAGTATATATATACAGGGTGATTCAGTAACCCTTTTCATAAATTTAATGGCAAATTCGGGAGACAAAAATAAGACTAATTTACTCTATGACCCTTAGGGTGAGTCTTTCATATGATGGAGATATTACACCTTTAAAGTTATCGATAGATAGAAAGAAAAAAATCTAAGGAGTGAGAATGAAAATGTCGTTGCTAACTATGGCAGGGTAGCGTAACCAAGACTTGGTATCAAAATGGCTGCATACGGTAGCTGGATGCAGTTCCTTTCGCAATTTACAAAGGTACATTACTACTGTATTTGTATTATCATCATCATTATTATTAATAATCATTGTACTGTATTAGTAGTAGTAGTAGCAAGGGGAGAAGCAGGCGGCGGAGGATAAGTAAGAGGAAGAGGAGGAGGAGTAAGTGGTGGAAGAGGGGTAAGTGGAGGAGGAGGGATCTTCCTGCCGACTTTGAGCTTTGATACTCCGCTTGTCTTAATGAATCTTGAATCAATCTGTACATGAATCTAAAGATTGTTTCTTTGCTTACACGTGGTATGTAAATGGTTGCATATGGTAGCAGTTGTCTCAATGCTCAAAAGAACATTAGCATTTTATCACCATCATAATTAATACTACCGTATGCAGCCATTTTGATACCAAGTCTTGGTTACGCTACCCTGCCAGTTAGCAACGACATTTTCATTCTCACTCCTTAGATTTTTTGCTTTTCTATCTATCGATAACTTTAAAGGTGTAATATCTCCATCATATCAAAGACTCACCCTAAGGGTCATAGAGTAAATTAGTCTTAGTTTTGTCTCCCGAATTTGCCATTAAATTTATGAAAAGGGTTACTGAATCACCCTGTATATATATATATACCGGTATATATATATATATATTTCACTAATTCCTCTCTTTGTTTGTCTATCACTCTCCATCAACCCTCCCCCAACGCACTCTCGCTCTCTCTCTCTTCTGCCCTCAAGAGAAAACTTTGAGTAAAAATGGGGAAGTGCCTCAGAACTGTCCACTTTAAGACCTCCCACTTTGTAATCCCGAAAGCAGTGACATTTAGTTGTGAAGCTTGCTATTGCCTCGAGCATATTATTGGTAGGACAGGTGGGAGTGTGTGTGTGTGTGTGTGTGGTGAGGATTGAGGGATGGAATGGGTTTCAAGTTTACGTACATTTGTTTGGAGATTATAAGACTTCGATCCATAAGTTTGAGGATATTTATACATTTCACCCTATTTCAGTGTCAATTTCAAGACCTTTTGTACCATTTAAGTGTCAATTATATTCTGGCGAGCTTGTAATTTTAAGAGGAACTGGCCTTCGGCAAGAACAATTTTCTATCGAAAAATGTACACATTTAACTTGAAGGGGGGATCTAGGGGGTGTTTTTTAAAGCTTGATGAAGGTCTAGCGAGGAAAATATAAAATTAATGAATATATACTGTATACAGTATATTTATATATATTATAGACCAACAAAATAGCTACTGTCCCCTTAAGAGGCGCATGGCTGGAGAGGGAGGATTGATATGGAAAGTTAAAACAGTGTAGAGCATGGTGGATGATGGCTATGTGAACAATGCATAATCTGACAGTGCAAAATATAATTGAAATGTGGAAAGAAGACTATGTAAACAATAATTGACGTGTGGATAATGTATGAATGGTAAGGACGAAACATGATAATATAAGAGTAATTTTAACTACATTGGAATGACTATAGTCTGTTTCTTTTCAATTGACGGTAAATTGCAAAGTTCTCATCTAGATTTCTCAGATATTTTGAAGATTTTGTAGTGAAATATGGTGCTAATTATATAAACTTTCTCTTAGTATGATGTAGAGACATAGTAGTTTCAAAGCTATTAGTAACACGTTTTTGTATGGCTTTAAGAGAAAGGTAGAACAATTAATATTCACAGATTAGTGATGAACCACATCTGACTAACACAATATTTTACTTTAAGCAGTCTTAAACTTATCCCTCTCAGTATTCCGACGCCATTATTTTGTCCTCGTTAGTAAGACGATTTTCTCCAGCTTTGAAAGGTTCTCTAAGAATCAAAGAATCAGAGATCTCCATTAACTCTCTGATTTTCAAACTTTCTTCTTAAACTAAATACAATCGTTTTCTGAAAGGCTGATGATAAAGTAAGAAATACGTCCTCAAATACTGAAGGGGTTAAGCGGAGTGGGTCGTTTTTATGGTCCCCTTTCTTCCTCATGTTAAGCCCCACTAGTTTTCAGGTTTTATGACGTTCGGCCCATTAGTTGGTGATTTTAAGACCTTTTGTCCCATTTCTTTGTCAATATTAAGATTTTTCGAGTCATTTAGGTGTCGATATTTTCCTGGCGAGCGATAGCGAGCCTGTAATTTATGATGAACCGGGCTTAGGCCCGGACAATTTTCTATCGACAAATTTACAAAATTATCTTTAAGGAGGTTATTGCGGGGGGGGGGGGGGGAGGGGGCTAAATTTTGATGGAGGTCTAGGGAGGACACAAACAATATACTGTATATAACAAGCTATATATACTGTATATACTGCATATAACAAGCTATATATACTGTATATGAGTATACATAAATACGCCCATCTCCCCTTAACTCGTGCCCGGAATCCAATACAAGTTGCTCTGTCTCCCTCACGTTTAGTCCCATTAGCTTTGAGATGTTAAGATGCTCGCTCCGTTAGTTTGGCGATTATAAGACCTTTCGATCCATTTCTTTGTTAATATAAAACACTTTTGTGCCCCTTTAGGTGTCGACTACTTCCTGGCGAGTGAAAGCGAGCCTGTAATTTAAGGAGGATCTGGCCTTTGGCCGGAAAATTTTTCTACCGAAAAATGTAAACATTTATCTTGAAGGAAGGTCTAGGGGGTGTTTTTTTTTAAGCTTGATGGAGGTCTAGCGATGAAATTATAAAATATATAATTAAAGGAATACATAGACCAAAAGATAACCGCTACCCCCTTAATGAAGATAACCGCTACCCCCTTAATGAAGATAACCGCTACCCCCTTAATGAAGATAACCGCTACCCCCAAGATAACCGCTACCCCCTTAATGAAGATAACCGCTACCCCCTTAATATATAATAAATAGACCAAAAGATAACCGCTACCCCCTTAATGAAGATAACCGCTACCCCCTTAATGAAGATAACCGCTACCCCCTTAATGAAGATAACCGCTACCCCCTTAATATATAATAAATAGACCAAAAGATAACCGCTACCCCCTTAATGAAGATAACCGCTACCCCCTTAATGAAGATAACCGCTACCCCCTTAATGAAGATAACCGCTACCCCCAAGATAACCGCTACCCCCTTAATGAAGATAACCGCTACCCCCTTAATGAAGATAACCGCTACCCCCTTAATGAAGATAACCGCTACCCCTTTAATGAAGATAACCGCTACCCCCAAGATAACCGCTACCCCCTTAATGAAGAACGGTGGATAGCCTACCACCGGAAGGGACTTCTTCCAATTTTATTATGCTAACTTTTTTTTTTTTATCTGTCATTGTACAGTCGGCTAAATAATTCGTGTCGCTGCTGTCATTACGTTAGGCTCACTCTGCACTGTTTTAATGTCTGTCCGATGTTGAATACGGTGGGATAGTGTAGGAACCTGTATGTTTATGTAACTCGAAATGAAGAAATCCTGTTTACATATTGCTAAACCAATTATAGAATAACGTATATTTGGTGCCGAGACATCACTTATTAGGCCGACTGTACTTCCGAGTGTTCAGATTCCTTTGTCTGACAATATAGCCGTGGCTCTGAACTTTGTGTTGAACTAATTAAAACTTGGTGTGTCTTTTAAGGAGAGATGGTTGCCTTTTCTGGCCCTCCTTCTCCCTCTTGTTTAGCCCCATTAGTTGTCTGATTTTGAGACGTTCGGCTCATTAATTTGGCGATTTCCAGACCTTTCGCCACATTTCTTTGTCAATATTAGGACCTTTTGTACCATTTAGGTGTTGATTTTTTTCCAGGCGACCGATATCGAGCCCGTAATTCAAGAGGAACCGGCCTTCGGCCGGGACATTATTCTACCGAAAAATGTACACATTTATTTAGAAGACGGAAATTGGGGATGTTTTATCTAAGGAGGAAACTAAAAATAAATTATAAACAAGCTAATCAATCGACTAATAAATAAACTCTCTCTCCTTAATTGCTTGATTGTAGACTGAAGGTTACATACAATCACAATTTTAATTAAATCAATTAACTGTTAGAGATCCGTCAGAACTCGTGGAAGGCAAACACGTGTCCCAGCATTATACAGTGCACAAAACATATTTTCAAAATATAAATTACAGTAGAATGACGATTTTGTGCAGTTTAAGAAAAAATATGAGGCAGTAAAAAGGGTTAAGTGAGATAGTTCGAAGCCTGTTAATTGCTCGAGGCCTTATTTAAACTTAATAAAATCATCTGATGGTACCCAACAAGGTAAAAGAATGGCTTCGGTACAGAATGGGTTAAGAGGTATTGGAAGAACACAAACCTACCTAATACTAAAGACAATAATTCATACCGGTACGCTGCTGCCGGTACCCACTACAATATCAACACTCTCAGGAGTAAGTTAAGTTTGGAAGGCAAATGTACCGGTACTTTAATGTTTTCCAGTCAGCCGTCCCACGGAAAACTGAACAAGTTTCTTAATGTCTCCATTGTCCCGGCACCAAGAGGACTAAGGACAGGTACCGTATTAAAATTCAAGGGAAGGGGGGGGGGGGGGGGGGCGGAAGAAAAGAACGAAGTGGAAGGAGAAAAGTTGAGAGGAAAGGTGACAGAATATCTAATGAGTTAGTAAAGCTTCAACGTATATGGACCTTGCATTGGAATATATATTTATATATATATATATATACGGTATATATATATATATGTTAGTAAAGCCAGGTTATAAATTTTCTTTAATACATACGAGGTTGAAAGAAATGGCAATTTCTGCGTTGGAAATGTTATTATTCAAAGTTTCCAGGTCTCTGATGAGTTTTCGCTGGGTGGCAGGAAGTAGATGAAGGAGATGAGCAAAATTCATGGTGGTACAGGGTTACATTAATGTACATATATATATATATATATAAATATATATATATATATATATATATATATATATATATATATATATATATATATATATATATATATATACAGAGAGAGAGAGAGAGAGAGAGAGAGAAACAGAGACAGAGACAGAGAGAGAGAGAGAGAGAGAGAGAGATGTGAAAAGTCAAGGTCACTATACAAGCGGTGAACGCCACATCGTGCATACTGTATCAACACTGGTAAGCCTGAAGCCAATCAAGTGTTATATGATCGATAACAGTGAACACAACATATTATATCTTCCTACTCGGTCCCCTACGTAATTTTAACTCTCCAGATCTGTTTTCTGGCTATTACTAGTCGATTTTATTCAGATTAGGAAGATTATATGAAAGTCAGAGAGTTAATTGAGATTTTATTCAGATTAGAAAGATTATTTGGAGGTCAGTGGGTTAATTAAGATAGTCTTTACCTTTTAATTCCCACAGATCCTTCTTAGCCGTATACAATCATCTAATAATAGCCAGAGTAAACTGTCAAAATGCGACATGATTCTTAGATGGTTAATATTTTGTATTTAATAGAATGCTTAGTTATACCTGTATCGATTTGTCTCAGGATTATATCAATTAACCATCTACCGCTACCAGGCAATTTCTCATATAAACAGAATCGTCCTTATGTATCGAGAAAGAAAAAACACAGAAAATAATTGGAGACATCGGACTGAAAGGTTTAAGGGGAGGTTTTTAGTCTGTTCCCTAGACCTCCATCAAGCTTAAAATTACACCCCCTAGACCCCCTTTCAAGATAATTTTTGTACATTTTTCGGTAAACAAATTTCCCATCCAAAGGCCAGTTCCTCTTATATTACAGGCTTGCTATCACTCGCCAGGAAACAAATTTAACACCTAAATGGCACGAATGGTTTAAAAATTGACAGAAATGGGGGCGAAAGTTCTTAAAATCGCCAAACTATTGAGGCAGACGTCTTAATATAATAGAAGCAATGGGGGCTAAACATGTGGGAGAAAGGGGTCCAGACAAAAATCCCTCAAGTGGAAATCTCCCCTTAACGTAGACAGTTTGACAGCTGACTTCATACAATTACCTAGGGTGCCTTATAATCAAAAGACAAGAAAGCTATATTCAGCGTCATATTCCTGTCACGCTACAATAGATTCTGAGAACCCCAATCACCTTTACATTTGCTGAAGTCTGTGATTGCTAGAGCGACATTACAAAGCTAAGTGTATTGTCACCATTCCTTAACCCCTTCTGTACCGGCGACGTCTTTTTAATTTAATTCTAGCTATATATTTAGACAATTTTGTGCAGTTTAAGAAGTACCGTACGTGTGGTAGTTAAAAGGGATAGGCGAGATGTTTCGAAGCCTGTTTATTTTTTTTTACGGAATACAATCTTCTAATAGTAGCTAGCACAAAATTAAAAAGACGTCGTCGATACAGAACGGGTTAATACACAGCTGACGAGTGAACGCATTGCACGGTAAAAGAAACTATATTGCAGTGGACTTGGCATCAACACAGATAGCCTTTAGTCCATTCATTTTTGGTAGGCTAGCAATCGTAACCCCTAACCTCTGTAACTCAAAAAGGGCTAGAGCAAGTTGGCTGTAACTTTCCACACCTATTCCCTGGCTGACTCTTCCCACAATAGGATTCGGGCTATCGTGTTTAGTTTTGACAATTTTTCACACACACTCAAGTTTCTCATCTTTCAGTAATTGCACATGGAATCAACATCTAGAAAAGAAGCGAGGAATATGCCGTAGAAAAGTATGACAGTGTATGTACGGTCGCGCTAATAAGTCATGTCTCAGCTGCCATTACGTTTGGCTAGCTCTGTGCTGTGTTAATGTCTTTCAGATGTTGAATAAGGTGGACAAGTGTTGGCATATGTTTGAATATATCACTCGATTTAATTAATGAAGACCGCTTGTTTAGATATTGCTGATTCCAATTATTGAATATAGTATAATTATTTGGTGCCGAGACATAACTTATTAGCGCCGCTGTACAGTATGTTCATATTATATACGGTATCTCAGTTTAGCCAGGTTGATAGTAACAAGTGCCATTACTTCAGGCATTATCTAGAACCACGCTGAAAACTATATTACGCATTTCAGGCGATCTACTTTATATTTTTTGAGGTCCTTAGTGATTTCAAAAATGATTGAAGTTGTATATTTGGTTATGAACGTAATATATTATTCCTATTGCTATGGAATAAGGCTCCAAAATAACACTATGGGAAAAACCTGTCCGATCACCGTATTTTAAAGGGGAGATGGGCCGTTTTCTGGTCCCCTTACTTCCTCATGCTTATATCTATTAGTTTTGCAATTTTAAGACTTTGCCCAATTAGTTTGTCGATTTTAAGACCTTTCGCCCCATTTCTTTGTCAATATTAAGACCTTTCGTGCCCTTCAGGTGTCGATTTTTTTCCAAGCGAGTGATAGCGAGCCTGTAATTGTGGATGAACCGGCCTTCGGCCGTGACATTGTTCTACCGAAAAATGTACAAATTAATCTCGAAGGGGGATCTAATGGATGTTTTTTTAAGTTTGATGAAGGTCTAGGGAGGAAATGTAAACAAAACCTGAATATATAAATAAATAGCCCCCCCCAAAAAAAAATAACCAGTCCCCTTGAAGGGTCTCTAGAAAGCGGAGGAAAAAATATTGGGGAAGTGAGGTGCGGAGAGGGCGGGGTCTTTACACAGAACGGGAACACTTTTCTCGCCAAAAAAAATAAAAAATAAAACAAAATCATATACTGTGGTCTGTGTGGCCTTGTGCCCTCAGGGCCTCCAGCCACCACGGCTTAGACCACTCACCTGAAAAAATATTGGAAGGTGGCAAGATTGAAGGTGATGTGTCGACCCTCTTCTAGTTCTTGGCTAAGATTTTCAGGCTAAGCTGGTTATGTAGGAATATTGGACACACACACATGCGCGCACATACACACACACACTAGCCCTTTTTGAGTTACAGGAGTTAGAGATAAAAAGTTATGGTCTATTTATAATGAATATACCATAGTATATTATGTTTGGCATGACACTGCATCAATATTCATCTGTTGATAAACGGCTACTTTATATTCCGCGTTGCATACCATACTGCACTTCAAAATATAGTAGAGGTAATGTATACTAGATAAACAATGGTATTTTGTAATTTAGTCTTACGAACACTTCTTTATGAGACACATACAAATAACAGTAGAATCACGGTATTCCATGCTACCGTACAGTACAGCATGTATATAATATGTAATATATATATATATATATATATATATATATATATATATATATATATATATATATATATATATATATAGTGATCCAGTAACAATCTGGTAAGAAGAAAAGCTTACGAATGACATGCAAGAACACTATTGAATATAAGGTATGTTTACCGGGGGATGTTTACCGGGGGATGTTTACCGGGGGATGTTTCTAGGTTTGAAGTGTTAAGAATTCCGCCCTATTTGTTTTGCGATTTTAAGGAATTTCATGCCATTTAGGTGTCGACTTTTTCCTGGCGAACGATGGCTAGTCTGCAATTTAGGAGGAATTTTTCTAAAAAACATTTTTGTTTGTTTCTGAGTATTGTTTAAGCTCGATAGTGGTCTGGAGAGTAAAATAAGCCCCCCCCCCCCAGCCCCCCTACCCAATCCCACCCCATTAAAGGTACTGTTTATTTATGTACGAAACATAACGCAGGCGAATAATGACACCGCTAAATGCAGCTAAAATTATTTCTCCATTATCTCTGCAATTACAAATTTAGACAAACTGCCTAAAGTAATATTAGATCTCCTGGGTTGAATTTGATTGGCTAGGATAAATTGACATTTAAAACAACCTACAGTAAATATCCTCAGTTAAAAAAAAAAGACAAACAGCTCACATGTGTCATATCATATCAATCTGTATATATTGCTATCAGTCACTCTTGGAACCGCCCCCCACCTCCCAGGGTCTCTCTCTCTCTCTCTCTCTCTCTCTCTGAAATAAAATAATATGAATCTGAATCTGAATCTGTATGGCTGTATGTTTTGGGTGCTGGGGTCTGGTGACTGGGTCACGACGGTTAGGATCCCTCTAGGATGTTTAAGGAGGGATTAACACGGTCGGGGCTCAGTTGGGGGTCTTGTGGGACAGCATGCGTGTTTAAAAACAAAAACAATCTGATCAAGGTCTATAACGGGGACTCTTGTATTATAGATATGTCTTTATTATAATACTGTATATACTAAACTTAGGTAGTGTTAAAAATTATCTTCAATATCAATGTATTACTCATCTAACTATATATGTAATGACATAGTTTAAGCTGGAAATAGGGTGAAGATTGCGTATGCACCTTCGCCCTTTTGAGATAATGTAACTATGATACTTGTGTAACATTTGTACTTTTCTCAATAAAACAATCAAATCAAATCAAATCAAATCTCTCTCTCTCTCTCTTGCACTACATCCTTATGTCTCTCTTTATTTCAATCTTTTCCGCTTTCTCACTTTTTCTCTTATATTTTATCTAGCAATCATAGTCTCACGTATTTACAATTTGAGAAGAGCACCGCGGACCAATAAAATTAATCATATCAGTTTCTCTATCTAAAATACTGACCCCCCCCCCCCTCTCTCTCTCTCGGGTACTTACATTTGGAGACGAGGACCGCGGAGACCAGCAACCTAGGCCAGGAGAGAACCAAGAGGGCCGCTAGAAGGAGGTGATGCTTGGCCGCCCATTGGCTGTTCGGGGCCCACGACGCCTCGCCCGGCCAGCCAATCATAGCGCCGCCACCAGGCCAGCTAGCAGGCGTTGATCTTAGTGCCAGGGAAGAGTTCGCTTTTGGCAACACATCAGCGAAGTACAAATTGACATTATTGTAAGCATATACAATGGCTCAAATCCCACGCATGGAAGCGGCACTGATTATCTTAAGACTTTGTTCTGTACACTATCGCACTTTAATTAAATTATTAGACTATGACTCATGCACTTGTGCTAATCGATTTGTTTTCTGCTCACTACACATGGTTCATAACCATTTTGTCTCACTTTTCATTTCAATGGTTTCACGTTCAGAGTAAGCCATTGCTATTAGTCATTATTTTTCACTCACGTCCACACCATATCGGACATTAGTATAATTCACATATTTTCTTAGTGACAATCATTGTTTTCAAAAGTATTATTCAAAATAAAGTAAACCCTACGTAATATCCAAAATGTCCGCCTTCTATTTGTAAACAATAAAATTCACTAAAACTTCCTTAAGACGAAGTGTTTGCAGTGTTTGGTCATCAAACGATTCACTGTTCACATGCCAGTCCTGGAAGAAAAGGAAAACACTGTCAGTATAACAACCTTGACATTAGTAGTTAAAATAAGTAAGGGGAGGGGGGGGGTCACCTACTATTTTTATCTTTCTCTCCTTTCCTCTCTTTCTCTGGCTTGTATCCATCCGGCCCCATTCACCCAACTGTTTTAAGACGTTTATCCCCATCCTGGTGTCGATTTCTTCCTGGCGAGCGATAGCGAGCCAGCATTGTATGGATAAATCCGGCTTCGCCGGAGAAATGTTTCTATAGGAAAATGTACAAATTTAGCTTGCTGTCAAAACAAAAATATATATATGCTGGCTCGCTACTGCTCGCCAGGAAAATATTGACACCTGGATGGGGGTACACGTTTTAAAACAGTAGGCTGAATGGGGCCGAATGGATACAAGCCAAAGAGAGAGGGAGAGAAACAGAAAAAAGCGAGGTGGGCCCCCTTAAGCAAATGAATAGTATTAACAACAAAGCGTAGTGTAAGTATTCTACATTGACAACTCACATTATACAGTGTAGCTCATATTAAGTGCACTCCATTGCTGGGTACCACACGGTCAACAAATATACGTATATTAAAGGTTATGCAAGTGTCCACATCATTATACCCTTCAAATACAATATTGGAAGATATATACCCATCTAACAGTAGGTATAACAGGTAGGTATAACAGATATATACCCATCTAACAGTAGGTATAACAGGTAGGTATAACAGTAGGTATAACAGATATATACCCATCTAACAGTAGGTATAACAGGTAGGTATAACAGTAGGTATAACAGTAGGTATAACAGGTAGGTATAACAGATATATACCCATCTAACAGTAGGTATAACAGGTAGGTATAACAGTAGGTATAACAGTAGGTATAACAGATATATACCCATCTAACAGTAGGTATAACAGGTAGGTATAACAGTAGGTATAACAGATATATACCCATCTAACAGTAGGTATAACAGGTAGGTATAACAGTAGGTATAACAGATATATACCCATCTAACAGTAGGTATAACAGGTAGGTATAACAGTAGGTATAACAGATATATACCAATCTAACAGTAGGTATAACAGGTAGGTATAACAGTAGGTATAACAGATATATACCAATCTAACAGTAGGTATAACAGGTATATACCCATCTAACAGTAGGTATAACAGGTATATACCCATCTAACAGTAGGTTAGAGAAGTAAATCACAGTATATAACCCCAATTATTGTATATACCTTGCTATCCCCTTTTCATATTGTTGATATTTGTCAGTGCACGTTTACCAAGAAAAGCTACATTTTAGAGCGAATACTAAGAATCTCGATTAAAAAAAAAAAAAAAACATCTTTTAGCTATTGAATTCCCAGAAGAACAGATTAATTTGGTAAAATTATATTCTTTAGGATATATTTGACGAATATAAATAAACACATGCAATTACTTGGATACTAAGTTATAAATAAAGGTTTTCAAATGTCATAACTTAAAGATCTAAACATACGGTAGTGTCACAACATAATATGCAAATGCATATCCCAAATTTACAATATATGTCATTAAATGTTGTTTTTCTTAAATCAGCCCAACACAAACAAAGCATGTAGGTCCCACATCATTAACAATGTAGGTGGCATAACAACCTTCAGGTCAGGTCAGGTGAAGGTATTGAGGGATAAGCCTTTACAACGGCACCTCGTTTCTACATTCTACTTTTCCTTATTTTCTGAAGAGTGTAGAGAGGGGAGAAGGGGTGTTGGAGAGAGAGGAAGCTGTTGGAGTTGCTTTGTTATGTGTGTTTAGTCTGTATACGTCGTCAGGATGTCCCCTGACTGGGTACGAGCATGTGAAACATGCTAGGACGTACTACCACACCCACTAAATGTCCGCCGTGGCAAGGATTCGATCCCGGGTCTTGCAGATTCACACGTGAGCATGCTCACCACTCAACCGCCGCGGCTCAATAATTTTCCGTATAGTTTGTGTTCATGATACTTCTCATGTTTTATTAATACTTTTATTAAATCGTACATGCATTTACATATTTGCAATGATATGCTTAAATCAGTTAATAACTTGATTAAGCTAATTACATTGTGATGTGTAAAGCTGGTTTCCCTCAACCGCTTTTTCGCTTGACTATTATATTCAACTTACATCTGAAATCTTACAGTTCAATTATTACAAAGATACTGTCACCTTAATTCGATTTACTTTACGATACCAATGCACGAATCCCAGAAATACACGAAATCCCAGATATATTAGCAGGAACAAGTTGGCCTGCATCTCATGAGAGACCATATCAACGAGGCTCCCTTAAAGAGTAGAGACACACTCGAGAAATAACTACAGATATACTAATAGTAACAGTACTCCATAATATAACTGAAAAATTATAAGTTTAATGCCTATATTTTCATCATATATATATATATATATTAATATTTCTTTCTTTGTATTGGACACCTATAATAACCAAGGTGTAAGTTATGAATGTGGGGCACGATTTATTAGCGTGATTGCATACTATTCCAAGGCGTAATGTTCGCTTTGCATTTTTCATTCAAACAGAACGTACAATCTTGGTTGAAGACGCAATTATATTAGTACAATTACAATCTAGAAACTGTATTTTACAAGCTATATGAAAATATCTACATTTTATTCCTGGTTCAATGCAAGATAAATATTCCAAAGGTTAAAATCTACTTTAAGAGGAATGTTTTCAAACTCCAGTAATAGATTCATACAGTCCTACCATGTATATCCTCTTTGCCAACGTAAAAGTCTGGCAAGAAAATTAATAATTAAGGCTGGAATGCCTAAACAAAGACCAGTACAAAAATCAATCGTATCCTGCTCATAAGTAAGGATAAAGGTTAAGATTAGTGCATACACTTTCTATAATTAAATAATGCATATACAATATATTTTGTTGATTTAGTTGTGATTTGTAAAACAGACATATACTGTTGAGTCTGGTTGAAGAATACAGCTTAAAAAAATGAACAGAACTGCGAGTGAGCTTGCCAAACCGCGATAAGCTTACTCGAGTGCAATAGTGCTCCCAGTAACCCCTATGTTACGTAAACAGATTGGAAAAACCACTACCAAGGAGGAAAATGCCAGCAATCTCGGTCGAAGATATAAAACATGAACTTAAAGGATATTTGTGCCCGGGTTGGTTGGTCGAATGCAATAAATTGCGTTTCGCATTTTCACTACCATCTTTCCCCTAATGTCGTCCCACCGCCTAAACCTCACCCAGGGAAACTCTGGAAGACCTCTCCTAAAACCTATACACTTCACAGATGAGCTATATTGAAGAAACCCTGTATTTCAGCCATAGAGCTCAAGCGCATGTACCGTAAACTGCTTTCAAATGTGTCGCTTCACACCAACAGCGCCACCTCAACTTACACTGCTGCTGCGCCGCCATGAAACTGCTCGTAACTCAACATATGAAGCTCCAACGACTGAGTTTTGCCTACCAATAGAAGCACTGTACCTAAGAAGACTGTCAGAGGGTATGTTTATCCGATTTAGTTACATCAGGCTGTGCGTCAAGCGAGTCCGTCGCATGACAGGGAGTATAACAGATACAACCCAAGATTCGCAGCTAAGACTGTGAAGCACCCTGCCTCGATGATGGTTTGGGGGATTTTTAGTGGCCAGAGTGGTGCTGAGGACTGGATTTCTTCTGGATAACAACACAACAATGCGTGCTGCTATTTATCTCTCGATGTCCTCAAGGATCATAATTTCATGCACTATATTCTTGACTGCCACTGAACCGGTAGAGTCTTTATGCATGATGGGGCTCCCTGCCATAAATCAAAGGCAGTTTCAGACTGACCGGAAGAGTATGATATCCCTGTATTGGAGTGGCCTGCTAATTCGCTGGATCTCAATCCCGTCGAGAATGCCTGGGCCCATGTTAAGGAATTCATGTTGAGCATCCTGACTACTTCAGTGCTGCACCTCCGGGTGGCGATCTTGACGGTCTAGCGGCACATTGGCCAGAAATATTTCAAGGACCTGACCAGAAGCTTGACCCAACGACTCAGGGACGTCATCGCACACAAGGGGGATATACCAAAGTAATAGGGTAAGCAATAGCTGGCATTGGTAATATTGCATGTAATTTATTAAAGATTTTGCATGAATGTTGTGAATTTCAGGTGCTTGTTTTTGTTAGGCTCATCTCTTTCCGCTGACACTGTATATATATATATATATATATATATATATATATATATATATATATATATATATACATATATATATATATATACAGGTATATGGATTAGGGAGAGAGAGGTGTAATTATGTATATATTACCGTAATATATTTAAGTCAGAGTTGGGCTTAGCAGTAAGACATATTACCATGCAAGAAAATAATGACCTGTCCCCATTCCAAGAAGTATAATATATCATGGCGCATTATCTTAATTCTTGGAAGGGTCATAATAGCGGGACGTTAAGTCTATTCCGGCCCCAATCCTGTTACACTGTACTAAGTTAGTTGGGAGGAGTTGGCCGGCCTCTTGTCGTGACGGTCTCAGCTTTAACTCACATACCCTTCATTAAACAGAGACGGGGACAACTATACTCAGTTTACAGTTCGTGGGAGTGAAATGGGAGTAGAATTTATATTGACCTGTTTTGTATGCTGCCATGTGACTTAAGCTTTGTCACGAAAATGAGCACTAATTATATGAACATTATATGAAAAGGACGATGTTTATCTGTTTTGTCTATACTAATTTAAGTCAAATGGAGTGTTTTCCCTGTTTTTCATGGAAGCGCTAGACGACCTTCCAGAGCTTACTAAGGACCTCTGTCAATTAAAGGGGTAAACATAGTTTTCATTAATGATTTAAAGCAAGCATGTATTATCTATTTATTATTATTATTATTTATATTTTATTTTTATTATTCATGTTTTATTTTTATTATTCATGTTTTATTATTATTATTCATGTTTTATTTTTATTATTCATGTTTTATTATTATTATTCATGTTTTAATTTTATTATTCATGTTTTATTTTTATTATTCATGTTTTATTATTATTATTCATGTTTTATTATTATTATTCATGTTTTATTTTTATTATTCATGTTTTATTTTTATTATTCATGTTTTATTTTTATTATTCATGTTTTCCCTCCATATACCTCCACCAAGCATAATAAATACCCACAAGACTCCTATTTCCATACATTTGTGCCTTTTTCGGTAGAACATTTTCCGGCCGAAGACCGGTCCGTCTTAAATTTCAGGCTCTCTACAGCTTGCCAGAAAACAAAGATACACCTAAATGGCACGAAAAGTCTTAAAGTAGAAATGGAAAAAAAGAGACGAAATTTAAGAAAATAGCCAAACTTAGGAGGCGAACGTCGTAAAACCTCAAAACTAATGGGGCTAAGCGTAAGGGAGAAGGGGGTGCAGAAAAGAAAAACTCCCTTAAACATAATAAATCCTCTGCAATCGTAATTTAATCGTCTATTAATGACCAGATATAAATGTAAGAGTATGTCCTATTATACTGAAAAGGCTAAATAAGAATACATCAGCAGTACAGAGAGGTTATAATGATGTTGGCATAGCTAGAACAAGTAAAGGGAATACAGGTATCCATGTATACACTCGGATGCTATAGTACATATCATACATATTCGTGGACTTCACCCATTTCTAATACTATGGAAGTATATCTCTGGAACTTATTAATGTATGTAATTCTCTATACATCAACTACAAAACCATATATACTATTTATTAGGAAACAAATTCTATAAAAAAAATCAATCCATCTAG
>CM064516.1:36582688-36632688 GCA_032716605.1 Paralithodes platypus | reverse complement strand
CGCGAGACAGGAATATACTAGACCTCGTAATCACTACCCAAAAATTTTTATTATCAAACCTGGATGTAGGTGAACATCTGGCAACGTCCGATCATAAAATCTTAAGAATCAACGTTATAAGCAAATATTCCTCAGTAAAAACAACAGGAATGGTTTCGGACTTCAAAAACGCAAATTATGACGGACTTAAGGAATCGCTATCAAACATACACTCAAACCTCATAAATATAAACGAAGTAAATGAACTATGGGGACATTTTAAGTCTACAATTACAGAAGCGCATAAACAATTTGTACCCATGAAACCAAAACGTAGTACGAAATCAAGTATGCCCCCTTGGTACAGTAGAGACATTGGCAAGGCAATAAGGAAAAGGAATCAACTCCACAAACTTGTAAAAAATAACACAAACACTGAAGTAATTAAAAACTTGTACAAAAATAGTAGAAGGGAAGTGAAAAAAATAATTAGGAGAAACAAACAAAATTACGAAATGACTATTGCCAGAGAAAGTGCCACAAACCCCAAAAAATTCTACAGTTACGTAAACAAAAATAAACAGATCAAAAGCGGAATCGGACCGCTAATAGAAGATGGCCAGACAATAACAGGCGACACAAACACGGCAAATCTGCTCAACAAATATTTGGCTCAGTTTTCACAGAAGAAATTATCGATCATACCCTTGAAAATAACACCTCAACTCATGAGATAGGAGATTTCACCATCAGTGTTACCGAAGTACAAAGCAAATTGAGTAATTTAAATGTAAATAAGACCCCGGGACCCGACATGCTCCACCCGAAAATAATTAAGAATGTCAAGGACGAAATAGCAAAACCCCTGACACAACTATTTAACTTATCACTACTACAGGGGATTGTACCGAGTGATTGGAAAGATGCGAACATTACGCCGATATACAAGAAGGGTAGCAAGGCCAAAGCGAGTAATTACAGACCAATTAGCCTAACTTCAATTGTAGGAAAAATCATGGAAAAAATCATTAGAGATAAGATTGTAGATTACCTCGAATCAAACAACCTAATCAAAAATAGTCAACACGGCTTTAGATCAAATAAGTCATGCCTAACAAATTTGATTGAATTTTATAACAAACTATTCACATATAACGACATGACGAAATCACTAGATATAATCTTCTTGGACTTTCAAAAAGCTTTCGACAAGGTGCCTCACCGAAAACTATTGGCTAAACTGGAGAGGATAGGTATCAAAGGTGAAATTAATTCTTGGATACAAAATTGGCTTACGGACAGAAGACAGAGAGTGGTGATAAATGGAGTGGAATCGGAGTGGGAGCCTGTCACTAGTGGAGTTCCACAGGGTTCAGTCCTTGGACCGGTCCTGTTTCTCATTTACATTAACGATATCGATGTAGGGGTAAACAACACCATTTCCAAATTCGCCGACGATACAAAAATAGGAAATACAGTCCTGAACGAAGATGATAGAAATGCGTTGCAATCTGATTTAAACAAGATATCAGAGTGGTCGAAAAAATGGCAGATGCCCTTCAATGTCGATAAATGTCAGGTGCTGCAGGTTGGTAGCAGAAATATGAAATATAAATACGAAATGAATGGCAAACAAATAAAAACCGCAACGGTAGTAAAAGACCTAGGGGTACTAATATCTGAAAACCTAAAAACTTCCGACCAATGTATAGCAGCTGCAAATAAGGCAAACATAGCATTGGGCTTTATTAAACGAAAATTTACATATAAACATGAAAACGTAATAGTGCCACTGTTCAAAAGTATGGTGAGGCCCCACCTTGAATATGGTGTGCAGTTCTGGTCACCTTATCTGATCAAGGACATTGTAAGACTCGAGTCAGTACAGCGTAGAGCGACGAAGATGATACCCTCATTAAGAAATAAACCATATGAAGAAAGACTTAAACGATTGAACCTGTTCTCATTAAAAAAGAGGAGGTTGAGGGGTCAGCTTATTGAGTGCTTTAAGATACTAAAAGGTTTCGACAAAGTCGATGTAAATGCACTATTCACATTAAACAATACTAATCAAACTCGCGGAAATGGAATGAAATTAAAAACCAAAAAGGCAAACCTAGATGTCACAAAGAGTTTCTTCACCTACAGTGTGGCGACAGAGTGGAATAAACTACCAGCGAGAGTGGTGGAGAGCGACACAATAAACGCCTTCAAGGGAAGGCTTGACCTCTATCTGCAGAGGGCTGGGGTGATATGAATGAAAAAAAAAAAAAAAAAAAAAAAAAAAAAAAAAAAAAATGTATGTATATGTGTGTGCACTGTACAGTATGTATATATATATACTGTATATATATGTGTGTATGTATGTATGTGTATATGTATGTGTATATATATGTATATATATATATGTATATGTATGTATGTGTATGTGTGTATGTGTATATATGCATATTATAGTTTGTAAGGCCAGACTGCCTAGTAAGGACCTTGAGGTCTGTGTGGTCTGTGTATCTATGTAGCTCTATGTAGCTCTATGTAGCTCTATGTAGCTCTATGTAGCTCTCTCTCTCTCTCTCTCTCTCTCTCTCTCTCTCTCTCTCTCTCTCTCTCGTAAAGGTACTCGGATTTATCCACTTCAGTACGGGTGACGCCTTTATTCATTATACACTTACCATTATTGGACGATTATATGCAGCTTAGAAAGGATATCTAAACACCAGATAGGTGTATATATATCTCCACTAATTCTTTGACTATCACAACAAAACCTTCCTATAAAGAGCATAATCGTCTAATGATAGCCAGAATAAAACAAATAACTTAACTTCGTACTAAAGGGGTTAACCGACTCCATCATCCGTTCAACTCCCATCCTGCCACTTCGCATTATACGGTCGCGCTAATAAATCATGTCCAAGCTGTCATTACGTTTGGCTTGCTCTGTGATGTATTCATGTCTGTCATATGTTGAATAGGGTGGGTAAGTGTAGGAACATGTTTGTATATTTCACTCGATATGAAGAAATGAAGCTTAGATATTCCTGATACCAATTATTGATCAAAACAGACTTGGTGCCGAGACACGACTTATTAGCGCAATTGTACCCCACACTTCTATAACAGCTAGGCCATTTTTACATATCTCTATCTTGCCTTCATCATTCTACTTAAGACATTATAGCGGCTACGCAATTCTCCATGGACATTTATAGTACCGTAGCCATATGATGTTATAAGACTGCTATTACTACTACATATGGTGTTATAAGACTGCTATTACTACTACATATGGTGTTATAAGACTGCTATTACTACTACATATGATGTTATAAGACTGCTATTACTACTACAGTATTTTCCCGATATTTGTGACCGGTTCATATCATCTTCAAGCTATTATAGCATCATTACATTATACCAGTTATATTATTACTTTCAGGCTTCAATAGCATATAGGTATATTTCCAATTGGTGTGACTTAAAAATCAACTACATCATATGCCAAGCTATATTTAGTAGCCTCATAAATTTCCGAGACTCACGTAGCATTGTACTATATAAATACTTCAGGAGCCACTATCAAAATGTTTAAGACATTTAATTTTTACCACTCACATGTTTCCCTAACCTCTGTAATAACAACTACTTACTTCCATAGCATCTACGAATTTTTTCCAAATAGCATAGTTCATTAAATTCCTTAATTATCAATAGCAGTTGTACTATATAATATTCTACTGGTTTATATAGCAGCTACTTCGCTCGTTACCTCAGAGTAATTGGCAGCTGAATTTGATTTTTGGAGTTCAGTAAAGGCTACATTATAATCTCAGACTTCAGTAAAAGCTATAATTAATTTTCAGATTTCAGTAAGTGTTATATCTATAAAATAGCTACCTCCTTTTTCCCAACTTCAGTGACAGCCATATCAATAAAGCATTTACATCATATCCTCAGACTACATTAAAAGCTATATAAATAATATACACATTTTTCTCAGACTATATTATAAGCTATATAAATAAGGTACACAATTTGTCTTAGACTACATTAAAAACTATATATATATAGATACAGAAGGTACAGCATCTTCTCAGATCTCAGTAAAAGCTATATCCATTAAGCAGCTACCTCGTTTTCTAATACGTCAGTGAAATCTAAATCTACAAAGCAGCTACCAATTTTTTCCTGACCTCTAAAGCAGCTACCGGTATATATCTTTTCCTTCGACTTAATTAGCATCTCTATCCTTTTCACCCGACATCTATATCAGTTACACATAATTGTCTTTAACTTACTTAGCTACTGAAAAATAATTTATGTTCATTCTTGAAATTGGTTCACTTGATTGTATCCCCCTTTCTGTTATAGATATCACGTAAACTATGCTTTAATTATTGTAAGTTATATTCCCTTGTTATATTATTATTATGCCTTGCCAACGCAAATACAACATAAATATCTTCATCTTATGCAATCTACTATTCAGTCACATTCCGGGTTTCTAATACTTATTGTTTTGCACCAGAGCTGTCATATTTCGCCAAAAAATTAATTTATAAAGGAAAAGTACCGCCGGTTCTGAAATTAACTTATATTCCTCCTAACTCGGTCTTCGCTCCCTAATCCAATTCTCTTCATAATTGGGTCCTCTTTCAAACCTACATTTCTCAGCGAACCAGTTTTCACTTTTTCGTAAAGCTATTCCTTCCTCACACCTACGCTCACTTACATCTTTCTTATATTCTTATTCGTACCAAAAATATACCTGTTAACAAAGCAAGTGTTACACAAGCCTTCGTAAAAAATAAATAAATACAATACATTTAGGCCTAATAATAAATACATTCTTAAATAAAAATACATATAATAGATAAATAAAATATAAAGATCATCTGGTAAACCTCTTTCTCTCGTGGGCCATTTTTATTGCAAATCCACTATGTATACCGTGAACATTCTTTATTTGTCTAGACTCTTTTACTTCACCAGCAAAATGTTCTCGTAACGTTATTCTTCCCTTTACACACTCTTTTTTAAAAGCCAATCCTCTCTTGTCTTCATATGAGTTTTCTTTTTCTAAAGCTCAGTGCTTTCATAAATACAGTTTTCTCAAAACCCACGCCTCTTGCAAACCTTATCTAGTCAAGCAAGTCCTTCTATTATTCACACTCAATTCGCTCCCAACACACTCCAGTTAAGGGGAGGTTTTTAGTTGATTCCCTAGACTTCCATCAAACTTAAAATTACTCCCCCTAGACCCACTTTCAAGATAAATTTGTACATTTTTCGGTAGAAAAATGTCCCGGCCGAAGGCCGTTTCCCCTTAAATTACAGGCTCGCTATCGCTCGCCAGGAAAAAATCGACACCTAAATGGCACGAATGGTCTTAAAATTGACAGAAATGGGGCGAGGGTTCTTAAAATCGCCAAACTAATGGGGCGAACGTCTTAAAATATCAAAAGCAATGGGGCTAAACATGAGGGAGAAAGGGGTCCAGAAAAAATCCTACAGGTCGAAATCTCCCCTTAAGCGGTATTACCTCTTCTCTGCACTGTTCATGTATATCCTCAGACCACTTCTCTTCTTAGCTCTCTACTCTGTTTACACCACTCTTCTTCTTCTATTTAACTCACTCTTCTTGTCAAGCCACTGCTCTCTTGATTCCCTTTCTTCTCCTTTATCCATATTATCTCCCAAACCCATTCCTCTCCCAAGCTCACCCCTACCCTTAGCCAAATTCACGCCTTCACCTAACCCACTCCTCTTTCAAAGACACCATTCTCCAAACTCCACTCCTCTCCCAAACAAACCTCTGTCGCATACCCACTGTTCTCTCAAACCCATCCCTCTCCCAAACCCACTTCTCTCCTAAACTCACGCTCCTCCCAAAACCATCCCTCTGCCAAACCCACTCCCCTCACAAACTCACTCCTCTCCCAAATATACTTCCCTTCCAAAGCCATTCTTCTTCCAAACCCACTCCCCTCCCAAACCCACTCCCACTCCCAAACCCATTCCTCTCTGCCGCCTCTAAGACCCAAGTCCGAAACTGATAGGGTCAATTAATATCCACTTGCGGTCCATCACCCAGTTGTGTCCGGGGGTATCAAGTTGGGGAGATGGGTCGTTTTTCTGGCCCCCCCTTCTCCTTCATGTTTAGCCCCATTAGTTTGTCGATTTTATAACTTTTGGTCCCATTTACATATCAATATCAAGACCTTTTGTGCCATGTAGGTGTTGATTTTTTTCTGGCGAGCATTAGCGAGCGTGTAATTTGAAGAGAAACCGGCCTTAGGCCGGAACATTTTTCTATCGAAAAATGTACAAATTTGCCTTGAAGGGGGGTTTAGGGAGTGTTTTATTAAGCTTGATGAAGGTCTAGGGAAGAAACTACAAGAATTATAAAAAAATACAAAATTGAGGAAATAAATACGCCCATCCCCCCGTAAGTTGTGGAGAGAGGGCCTTGGTGCTGCAGTAGTTCCCAGAGAGTTGTGTATGTAGGGAGAGGGCCTTGGTGCTGCAGTAGTTCCCAGAGAGTTGTGTATGTAGGGAGAGAGCCTTGGTGCTGCAGTAGTTCCCAGAGAGTTGTGTATGTAGGGATAGGGCCTTGGTGCTGCAGTAGTTCCCAGAGAGTTGTGTATGTAGGGAGAGGGCCTTGGTGCTGCAGTAGTTCCCAGAGAGTTGTGTATGTAGGGAGAGGGCCTTGGTGCTGCAGTAGTTCCCAGAGAGTTGTGTATGTAGAGAGAGGGCCTTGGTGCTGCAGTAATTCCCAGAGAGTTGTGTATGTAGAGAGAGGGCCTTGGTGCTGCAGTAGTTCCCAGAGAGTTGTGTATGTAGAGAGAGGGCCTTGGTGCTGCAGTAGTTCCCAGAGAGTTGTGTATGTAGGGAGGGGGCCTTGGTGCTGCAGTAGTTCCCAGAGAGTTGTGTATGTGGGGAGAGGGCCTTGGTGCTGCAGTAGTTCCCAGAGAGTTGTGTATGTGGGGAGAGGGCCTTGGTGCTGCAGTAGTTCCCAGAGAGTTGTGTATGTGGGGAGAGGGACTTGGTGCTGCAGTAGTTCCCAGAGAGTTGTGTATGTAGGGAGAGGGCCTTGGTGCTGCAGTAGTTCCCAGAGAGTTGTGTATGTAGGGAGAGGGCCTTGGTGCTGCAGTAGTTCCCAGAGAGTTGTGTATGTAGAGAGAGGGCCTTGGTGCTGCAGTAATTCCCAGAGAGTTGTGTATGTAGAGAGAGGGCCTTGGTGCTGCAGTAGTTCCCAGAGAGTTGTGTATGTAGAGAGAGGGCCTTGGTGCTGCAGTAGTTCCCAGAGAGTTGTGTATGTAGGGAGAGGGCCTTGGTTCTGCAGTAGTTCCCAGAGAGTTGTGTATGTAGAGAGAGGGCCTTGGTGCTGCAGTAGTTCCCAGAGAGTTGTGTATGTGGGGAGAGGGCCTTGGTGCTGCAGTAGTTCCCAGAGAGTTGTGTATGTAGGGAGAGGGCCTTGGTGCTGCAGTAGTTCCCAGAGAGTTGTGTATGTGGGGAGAGGGCCTTGGTGCTGCAGTAGTTCCCAGAGAGTTGTGTATGTAGGGAGAGGGCCTTGGTGCTGCAGTAGTTCCCAGAGAGTTGTGTATGTAGGGAGAGGGCCTTGGTGCTGCAGTAGTTCCCAGAGAGTTGTGTATGTAGGGAGAGGGCCTTGGTGCTGCAGTAGTTCCCAGAGAGTTGTGTATGTAGGGGAACTCCAAGGGTATAAACACTCTCTATTGCATCCTCCAAGTCCTCTTTGTCTCTCGCTCTAGCTCTCTCTACAGTCTTTCTGTCTCTGTGTCTCTGTCTGTCTGCCTGTCTGCCTCTGTCTCTCTCTCTCTCTCTCTCTCTCTCTCTCTCTCTCTCTCTCTCGCTATATGCAATTATTTAATTCTTAATGTTTGCCTACTCAACTATAGCACCTACGCACCAAGTTCCATACCTGTAAATATGCTATACAATTACATTCTCCCAGCAATTATACAATATATATATATATATATATATATATATATATATACAGTATATTATTATATATACATATATATATATATACCGTATATATATATATATATATATGAAAGAGAAAGAGAGAGAGAGAGAGAGAGAGAGAGAGAGAGAGAGAGAGAGAGAGAGAGAGAGAGAGAGAGAGAGATAGGGGGGGGGGATGGCATGTTGGATACCCCTTAATATATTTATTAACTGAACAGCGTGCTTACATTTATAAAAATGCAGTAATCATATGTACTATAAAGGAAGGACAAGTGCACGAATGTATCTCTCTAAATATATATATCTGTATATTTCAACCATCACATGTCATCGCCGTGTTAGGGTACAACTCCATGAACAGGTCTGTTATGAGGAATAGACATGTCCAGTCAAAACATAAAAGGGCGACACATCATTTGAATCAGTATCGAACGCAAGCATGACAACACAATGTTATTTTATTGCCCAGTTGCTTCACAAATCACCTCTAAAGGTTCAAAGATACTATTTGCTTCTATTACTTGCGAATGAACCGGTGCAGTCAAATATATTGGGAAATTTCCTTTACGTATATATATTTCATCCTATCAACTCATTCAATACATGAGGACATATTTATTTAGTTTACTTATTTGGCTACATGTAGACGATGTTATACGGTTTAGGAAGAAAATATAATGTCAAGGGGAAAATACAGTAGACATTATTTATGCCCCTTTGTAGCCCATTGGTAAAAGTCTAATTGTAGCTAATATATAATGGAAAAGTGCAACCTAAGAGTGAAAGGGTTAAAATTATCCCTTCCGGTCCTGACTGCCCTCTAGTTATATATATATATATATATATATATATATATATATATATATATATATATATATATATATATACAGTATATATATATATATATATATATATTTTTTTTTTTTTTTTTTTTTTTTTTTACAATTTCATGTATGTAAGAAGCTAAATATGACAAATTACACATAAGGACAAATTATAAGATACCCACCATATATATGTTAGACACATGACGGTTTACCAGGCTTTATATTTAAGATAGCCACCTACTGTAAATACAATCGTTTTGTTATTATACATAAATGATTAACGGTACACTTAGATTGGATGGTTCTCGGGTGAAGTACAATTTTTACAAAGTGCCTGTATCTAAGTGAACCCTTTTACACCCACAGGACTACCCAAAACAGTGAAATATCGTCTAACAATATCACAAATGAAACTTAAACTGAATAACATCATTGAACAATAATGTAAACAAAGCTGAAACTGAAAAAGATAATTTACACATAGCCAAAATATACTGAAACTGAATATTGAACAAACATTCAAAATAATCTAAACCTTCACCCAATCTTCCTCATACAACCAGAATAGAGGGAAACTGACACATCCGAGTATTGAGCAAGCCGGGAGAGATATAGACCACCACCACCACCACCACCACCACTAACAAACCACAGTATTATTAAGGTGGGAGTTGCATGTCTGAGTGCTGTCTGTATGGACCAGCAGGGTACGCGCGAACTAAAATGAATAAATTCGTCAATGTATAGCCAAAGTAAACTGAAGATGAATACAATCGTCAAACAATATTTAGGAGATACTTAAGGGAAGGTTTTTAGTTATTTCCCTAGAACTCCATCAAGCTTAAAATTACACCCCTATCGACCCCCTTTCAAGATAAATTTGTACATTTTTCGGTAGAAAAAATTCCCGGCCAAAGGCCGGTTCCTCTTAAATTACAGGCTCGCTATCGCTCGCCAGGATAAAATAGACACCTGAATTGCACGAAAGGTCTTAATATGGGGTGAAAGTTCTTAAAATCGCTAAACTAATGGGGCAAACGTTTTATAATATCAAAAGCAATGGGGCTAAACATGAGGGAGAAAGGGGTCAAGAAAACAATCCCTCAAGTGGAGACCTCCCCTTATTGTATACGATTTTATTCAGCTTAAAAATGTTGCATGTCTGAGCGGTGTCTGTATGTGGAGCGGCAGCAGGGTCGGTGATGGGGACCGGACAATACAACCAGTAGACCCTTTCAACTCATAGCTCTCAACCCAACACGGGACTGGGGTTCACGAAAAGGGGCTCCAGTCCTGACGTTATTCTTGGCGTTAAGTGTGCTGGCTTAATAATCCAATAGGGGTGAGAGCCTCTGAAGTCCTATTTTTACTAACGAACTCTACCGATATAAATGCATCCAGTACTGTTAGGTTTGTTTAAGTTTTGTCATGTCAGATTAGGATTTGGCAACGACATTGGTTTATTTGTCCCTGATTGCGTGGGCTCTGGTTGAAATGATCTACTGGTTGAATAATCCTTGAACCGTCAGCAGCGATATACATCCAACACCACGGGAGCTTCACAATATTACGGTACCTTTCAGATGCGAACCTTAACCTCTTCTGTACCGGCAATGTCTTTTTTATTTTATTCTAGCTATGTTGAGACGATTGTGTATAGTTTAAGAAGGATCTGTGGTAGTAAAAAGGGTAAAGTGCGATAGTTGGAAGCCTGTTAAATGTTGGAGGCCCTTTTGAAACTGATTAAAATCGTCTAATAGCAGCCACAATAAAGTTAAAAGGACGTCGTCGGTACAGAGGGGGTTAATATAAACTGGCTTAGTGCAATATTTCCAGTTCTACGGCACATGAATTAGATTGTTTGTGTAATATTACAACACAAATATATATGAATATATTAATTAACATATTAAATTAATAAAAAATAACTTATTATTTCCAATCAAGAGCCAATGAGACTTAAAATGCAATATTTGTTTAACATATGTTCACCTACATGGTCAATAAACTGAAACTGACTGCAAGAACTCACCGACATAACCTAAGATATGTGAAAGGCAAATAACTGACTCGTTCAAATATTTATCTGTGACGAATAAAATCCTTAGGGGAAAGAGGGCAATGTTCGGTATTTCCTGACCACATTTTATTTCTATTGTATCTACAAATTTATCTTGACTGAGTGTCTGGGGCTGAAGTATTTTTGCTTGATGGAGGTCCAGAGAGGAAACTAAAAACAAATAATACAAAGATACACAAATGACTGTGCATATACTCTCTTACCGCAGCTCTTCTCCTTCGTTCATAGCTGGAATTATCTTGGCTTACACCTCATTTACCTTCTCCCTAAAGCCCCTCCTCTCTTCTGCTACACCATCTCCTTTCAAGTCTCCTCATAGCAATCCTCCCCCTCACCGAAGTTCTCTCTCCTTTTCCCTCTCTTCCTCCCTCCCTCCCTCTCCCTCTCTCTCTCTCTCACACACAGACTCACTCTCATTTTTACATTCACCAACAAATGGCACTAAGAGCAAGGAATGTGTAATACATCAAATTTAGGATACGTTCTAGATTAAGAAAAGTATCAAATCCAAACAAAGTACTTCTACATGCACACTCACTCTCTCTCTCTACTCAGCTATTATTACAAAAAACAAAAGTAGGAAAAAGCGAAAACATCTCTCTATTTTCCTTAAAGTACCCTCTCTCCTTCTCCCACTCGCTCTACTCAACCATTACCAGAGAGAGCGAGAGAGAGAGAGAGAGAGAGAGAGAGAGAGAGATAGGGGGGAAGAGAAAGAAAGAGAGAGAGAGGGGTGGGGGTAGGAGGGGGGAGAGCGAGCTAGATTCAACAGAGAGCTTACGTTCTCAAGGAAGTGGTCAGGATATAATTTCATGAGGAGCATAATACCCATAGCAAGAGATGTAGAAGACAATTATAGTAAAACAGAGAAACTGAAAAGTTCACGGGAAAGCAAGTGACAACATAACTAGAAATCCTTACGGGGTTGCTTATAGGTATACTACCTATCCTATGTGAAATATAAATGAATGGCAAAGTATGTAGGGGGAGGTATTCGTTTGTACATTTAGTTAATCGGCCATTTTGAACGAGACATTTATCTTTTCCATTTTGTTTATGTATCAACTGTACAACAATACCGATGTTATTAATAAACATCAAGAACAAAAGCCGGATAGAGCCCTGATCCATGGAGAACATTACTTGTGGCATGTTTCAATCCCAGGTTTTACTATTTATGCCTACTAATTGTTTTCTTGGTAAGTAGACCGACTCTTAATATATCAATTATGGCAGCTTTTATGCCATGCGCTTCTAATTCTATCAGGAGATGCCTATGCTTTACTTTGTCGATTTTTATTTTTTTTTGGAAATCAAGGTAGATTATGTCAACGGTTTTAGTTTCGATATATCATTATAATAGTGAACACTGTCAGGGGTGATTGTCTAGCATGAACACCGTGCTATATTGAAAGCTGCATTGTGAATTTTATTTTCCTAAATGGTTTACAAGCTTGTCTGTGATGATAATTTTTTTTCGAGTAATTTACATATGATGGAAGTCAATCTCATTGGACTGCAGGATAGTGAGTTATCGATAACTATAAAGGATAGTAGAAAGAATAAATATATTGTATACACCACATGAGAAGGAACACTTTATTGACAACGTCAGTAGCCTGATGGAGTTATATGCAAAACATTGTCATTAAAGTGCTCTGCCTCATATGGTGTATATATTCAAAGTGATGTATTGGTTTTGTAAAAAAACAGGAGTTACATTCTCCAATGTTCATTTATACACAGAGAGAGAGAGAGAGAGAGAGAGAGAGAGAGAGAGAGAGAGAGAGAGAGAGAGAGAGAGAGAGAGAGAGAGAGAGAGAGGAGAGAGAGAGAGAGAGAGGACGAGATGAGAGAGAGAGAGAGAGAGAGAGAGAGAGAGAGAGAGAGAGAGAGAGAGAGAGAGAGAGAGAGAGAGAGAGAGAGAGAGAGAGAGAGAGAGAGAGAGAATAAACGCTTAAGACACACAAGAAGACCCATTCAACTCTCAGATAAACAGGGTGGAGTTTTATTATTCAGATTTTGTTGTGACCCGGAAAATGCCCCTCGAAACTTGTTCCGGGAGGAGTTTTGGGTTTTATGGGAGGGGACAGAACGATGCACGGCAAGTTGATGTCGGCCGGCACGAGCCCACACTTCCACATGTTTTCGACAGTTTTCGTATAATCTAGTGGAAAAAAATCGATCGTAAAAGGGAATGGAACGAGCCCAGAGGTTAAACGACAAAAACGTTGTAATTTTGTGTTATATTCTGGGTTCTGGTAAACTCAATCCCTAGTCAATATAGAAAACTCTTTCATCTTACCCTGACATGTCCAAATCTAACCTAATTTGAATACTAAGCAACATGTCCAACTTATCTGAAGATAAAATACTTTAACTATTTACTACTGTTAACTAATCTAATATAGAATTGTTCCGGGATTCAATTGAAAGAGGAATAATTTGATATATAGATGACTCGAGTGTGCATTTGATTATATTTCATCCTCATATATTGTGATCTAGTGTACTTGAAAATACAGTAGGTGCATACACAGGGCTTGAAGAATTAACACTGGTTCAAGTCTTACATTTATTAGGAGTAATTTTATGAATATTATTAGGCATATCCATACTGGCAGCTAAGGTCCACCACAAATTCTTAGTGATGTGACCCACTAAATATGGCAGTTGTCAATCCTTGTTGGGTATTGGAGGAAGAGATTCGAGGGCCAAAATACTGATGGTGACATAGGGAATCTAACGGGACTGCAATTTGGCACCGGCTAAGATGGTGATTGACTTGGCAAGTACTTCGTCACTGTCGATAGATATCAGGGAGGCATAGTCACTGGGGTCTTCAGATTTACTGGCTAGTAACACAGCTTGTGGCTCACAGATAGTTCGGTCTGTGAGGGATTGGCCGATGGGAGACACAGCGACACAGCGCAGTTGGTAGGTAACACGTCAGCAGTGGTGGTGAGTTACACAGTATTGCTGGTGGGTGACAACTCTTTTTGCAGAATACTACAGCTATGCAGATTTTGTTGCCAGGTAACATGACAGTGCTGTTGTTGCCAGGTAACATGACAGTGCTGTTGTTGCCAGGTAACATGACAGTGCTGTTGTTGCCAGGTAACATGACAGTGCTGTTGTTGCCAGGTAACATGACAGTGCTGTTGTTGCCAGGTAACATGACAGTACTGTTGGGCGACAGTGGTTTGGCCATTTGGTGACATGTTGTCAGAGGTGCCCAGTGTAAATTTCAATTAAGGTCCTTTAAGCTAGAAGTTCAGACAATGTTATTCATATTTTCATGTGGCTTACATGGAATATTCTCGCCAATTCTGCTGGAATCTACTTTCAATATGTTGGGAGCAAGAAGGGCGATAGGAGTCTCATATGGCCTTGCCGCCTGGAAGTACACAATGCCCAGGTGTCTTTTGGTTATTTCTGAATGTCTCTTTTGTTATACCTAAGTTCGAGGTGCTAGATCCTTCTACTAAAATAACAACTACAGTGGCTTAAAGCAATAGAGAGCTGAGGTAAAATAAGTTTACTTGACATAGGGTGTACTAATTGACAGAAGGTTGGATTGACCTTGGGTAGCATAATAATTGAAGCTAATCTATAATAAGCTAATATTAAATAGACTTAATGAGGGTTGAGATTAGAAAGATTGACAAGGTTAAAGTGAGGGGTTGAGTTGACAGATAGTACAAAATCAATGACGGAGGCTTGAATCGACAGTGAGTCGTATATGATGTGTCTTGGGGGTAAAATCGTCTTGCTTTTTTTGTTTTACGGCTATTAGTGTATTTAAAGAGTTAATCGATGTAATTGTAAACTATTTGAAAATTAACTCCATATCCAAAGACCAATGACAACGCCAAGTCAGCAATAATAATATATGTTGTATGTTAACCGAAAACAAAAAATGGGGACAAACATAGATAATAATGAAATACTCGTACCGTCGAGGCATAGCTGACCGATGGCTAGATTAACCCCTTCTGTACCGGCGACATCCTTTTCATCTTATTCTGGCCACTAGGAATCGATTGTATTCAGTTTAGGAAAGATCTCTAGCAATGATAAGGCTTCGAACTATCTCTATCAACCCTTTTAGCTACCACAGATCCTTCCTAAGCTGCATAAAATTGTCTAAGTATAGCTAGAATAAAATACAACATACGTCGCTGGTACAGAAGGGGTTAACCTACCGCCATGTTTTATTTAGCCTTTACAAGTACAGGAAAGTAGCCACTCGTAAACAAAAGTTCTTGTACTACGCCAAGAGGACTGTGGAGTAAGGGGAGATGGGACGTTTTCTTGGTCCCCTTTCTTCCTCATACTTATCCCCATTCGTTTTGATATTTTAAGACGTTTGCCCCATTAGTTTGTCAACTTTGAGACTTTTTGCGCCATTTCTTTGTCAACATTAAGATCTTTCGTGCCCTTTAGGTGTCGAGTTTTTTTCCTGGCGAGCAATTGTGAGCCTGTAATTAGGGAGGCACCGACCTTCGGCTGTGACATTTTTCTACTGAAAGTACACATTAATCTTGAAGGGGGATCTAATGGATGTTTTTTGTTTTAAGTTTGATGGAGGTCTAGGGTGGAAAGTAAAATATAAAGGAATATATAAATAAATAGACCTCACAAAATAACACAGTTCTGTCCCGTCGATCAGTCAGTCGCGAATAGGAATTTCTAGACATTTTTAGGAGGCCCAATTATGATACACTGGCGTCCTATTTTGATAAACTACTTTAGCCACATATATAATTACTTGAATTAATTAGTAAATGGTTACCGTCTTAGCTTTGCAGTTGGGTATAAGTACAAGAATAGATTGATATCCAGAATTCGAAAATTGATATTAATCGTGATCGTGTACTTAGCCTTTAACTGTGTTGGTGGTTTAAAACCCTTCCAGCCCGGATTAATGATTTAGATGCTTATGTTCTGGAAGAAACGGCCTTCAGCCAGGACATTTAATCTAGAAGGGGGATCTAATGGATGTTTTTTTAAAGTTTGATGGAGTTTTAGGGAGGAAACTAGAAAACGAATTAATACATGATAAACTCGACCGAAAAGTGAACCATCTCCCCTTAAAGAGACTCGCGCTCGGGGATGGGTACCATATAGGAGGGAAGTGGGGTGGGTAAGGGGAGGGGAGAAGGAGGGAAGTGGGGTGGGTGAGGGGAGGAGGAGAAGGAGGGAAGTGGTGTGGGTAAGGGGAGGGGAGGAGGAGAAGGAGGGAAGTGGGGTGGGTAAGGGGAGGGGAGAAGGAGGGAAGTGGGGTGGGTGAGGGGAGGAGGAGAAGGAGGGAAGTGGTATGGGTAAGGGGAGGGGAGGAGGAGAAGGAGGGAAGTGGGGTGGGTAAGGGGAGGGGAGGAGGAGAAGGAGGGAAGTGGGGTGGGTGAGGGGAGGGGAGAAGGAGGGAAGTGGGGTGGGTGAGGTGAGGAGGAGAAGGAGGGAAGTGGTGTGGGTAAGGGGAGGGGAGGAGGAGAAGGAGGGAAGTGGGGTGGGTAAGGGGAGGGGAGGAGGAGAAGGAGGGAAGAGGGGTGGGTGAGGGGAGGAGGAGGGAAGTGGTGTGGGTAAGGGGAGGGGAGGAGGAGAAGGAGGGAAGTGGGGTGGGTGAAGGGAGGGGAGAAGGAGGGAAGTGGGGTGGGTGAGGGGAGGGGAGGAGGGAAGTGTGGTGAGTAAGGGGAAGGGAGGGAGGGAAGTGAGGAGGGGAGGGGAGGGGAGGAGGAGAAGAAGGGAAGTGGGGTGAGGGAATGGGAGGGGAGGAGGAGAAGGGAGGAAGTGGGGTGGGTAAGGGGAGGGGAGAAGGAGAGAAGTGGTGTGGGTGAGGGGAGGGGAGGAGGAAAAGGAGGGAAGTGTGGTGAGTAGGGGGAGGGGAGGAGGAGAAGGAGGGAACTGGTGTGGGTGAGGGGAGCGGTAGAGAAGGACGAGGGAAGAGGAGTGAGGGAAGGGGAGGAGGAGAAGGAGGGAACCGTGGCGTCCCGGGCGTAAACAAGAACATTAACATCATCTGGCCAAGTTTTGTACGGGCCGGCGTGGTGTGGGGCTGGCAGGAGAGGGCTCATACTTTCCTTTCCCTTCCATGGCTTCATACTTTCCTTTCCCTTCCATGGCCTTATACTTTCCTTTCCCTTCCATGGCTTCATACTCTCATTTCCCTTCCATGGCCTCATACTCTCATTTCCCTTCCATGGCTTCATACTCTCATTTCCCTTCCATGACCTCATACTCTCATTTCCCTTCCATGGCCTCATACTCTCATTTCCCTTCCATGGCTTCATACTCTCATTTCCCTTCCATGGCCTCATACTCTCATTTCCCTTCCATGGCCTCATACTCTCATTTCCCTTCCATGGCTTCATACTCTCATTTCCCTTCCATGGCCTCATACTCTCATTTCCCTTCCATGGCCTCATACTCTCATTTCCCTTCCATGGCCTCATACTCTCATTTCCCTTCCATAGCCTCATACTCTCATTTCCCTTCCATGGCCTCATACTTTCATTTCCCTTCAATGGCCTCATACTCTTATTTCCCTTCCATAGCCTCATACTCTCATTTCCCTTCCATGGCCTCATACTCTCATTTCCCTTCAATGGCCTCATACTTTCCTTTCCCTTCCATGGCCTCCTCGGGAACCAATCCAGATATGAAGACTTGCTTGGTTTGAAAATTGTAAGTATTTATTTGAGCAAAATTAGCTTGAAACTCTAGAAACAATCTGGTACCGTTCATTAAGAATGCCAACTATCACAAAATTAATGTACTGTCTTTTAGCTTGGTAAAGTTATATAATATTAGCAAGAATATTATTATAATGACATCATACTGAAAGGCTACAAACCATACACTACGACTCCGTATCGCTGCACACAACTGTCATTATCATAACGTTATTTCCATTTATTATGGCATAGCACTTTAAAGGGAGATGGGTCGTTTTTCTGGGCCCTCTTCTTCCTCATGTTTAGCCCCATTAGTTTTCTGATTTTAAGATGTTTGCCCCATTAGTTTGTCTATGTTAAGACCTTTCACCCCATTTTGTTGTCAAAATTAAGACCTTTCGTGCTATTTAGGTGTCGATTTATTTCCTGGCGAACGATAGTGAGCCTGTAATTTTGGAAGAACCGGCCTTCGCCCGGGAAATTTCTAACGAAAACATACAAATTAATCTAGAAAGGGAATCTAATGGATGTTTTTTTTTTAAGTTTGACGGAGGTCTAGGGAGGAAACTAAGCACAAAATAAATAAATACATGAACAAATCGACCAAAAAGTGAACCATTTCCCCTTAATGTTTTCATCTTGGGTGAGCCTAAAACTCCCGACATACAAACTCTTACAACGTAAACAGAACTTTAGCAAATTAGCTCTAATATGTCTACCATTTGAGCTTACTCTTACAACTAAATAAATAGTTAAAATAAGATTTCAGAGGCTATCAACCCTATTGGATTATTAACCCATGCAGTACAGCTGACGTCCTTTTCATTTTTTGTTTCTGGCAAATATTGTGGGGTTGTATTCAGCTTAGGAAGGACTTTACCAGTTTACAGGCTGTCTCAATGAATTATTTTAGCTACCATATATATTCTTCCCAAGCTGCATAATATCGTTTAAATATAGCTATAATATAATACAGAAGACGTCGCTGGTACAGAAGGGGTTAAGGGGAAGATTTTAGTTTGGTCCCTAGATATCCTTCAAGCTTAAGATTACACCCCCTTAAGCTCCTTTCAAGATAAATTTGTACATTTTTCGATAGAAAAATTTCCCGGCTGAAAGCCGGTTTCTCTTAAATTACAGGCTCGCTATCGCTCGCCAGGATGAAATCGACACCTAAATGGCACGAAAGGTCTTAAAATTGACAGAAATGGGATGAAAGTTCTTAAAATCGTCAAAATAATGGGGCGAACGTCTTAAAATCTCAAAAACAATGGGGTAAACATGAGGGAGAAAGGGGGCAAGAAAAAAGTCCCTCAAGTGGAAATCTCCCCTTAAGCCAGTACACTAAGTCAAGACTCGCATCAGGAATGGAGCACTTCTATATTGTAGAATATAGAGGATATAATTCACATTGGACAAGACGCCTCAATGCTAAATACCTCGTGGTAACTATTTGTATTCCTTCAGTGTGACAGTCTAATGTGTATGTTATTGTGCTTAACCCTTTCACGCATTTATGACGCAGAGGTTGCCAGATTAGCAATAAGAAACATAGTGCTCTCTAGTAATTACCTCTACACAATTAGTTTTCTGCCCACAGCTAACTCAAAGACAACTGCAGAGGTTGAAGTAACTAAACTAAAGGTTTCTAAATATTCCTGATGGTAACAAAGGCTTTAAAGTATCCCCAATAGGCTCAAAATCGCGTCATATGTCGGAGAGGGTTAACATGATACGGACTGTTGTAATTTAGGTATTTTTGTTTACGCATCAAAGAGTTAAACAATGCATTAACTAACCCGCCGTGTTCCTATTAATCCTTCCCAAACCATATAAAACTGCTTAATAACAGCCATAATACAATACCATAAATGTAACTACCATACTATCTTGTTTACCTTTATTCAGACTAACACTGAATGTTATTAACCTCATAAAAGCCATCTCGTAGTCACCAAGTTAACCTTTCAGTGTATCATCCTGTCTTTCTTCTTTATAATTTGGCTTTTATTAGACGATTATATGTTTTGTGTTAGACAATGACGCGTACAGAAGGGTAGGGGCCCCATTATTCACTTTTATAACATGTAATCCAGAAAACAGAGGGACAAACGGTTCCTGCTTGCCCATACGACGTACATCCATAATTACTTGGGCTCTACTATGCTACTAGAATTGGTTAGTAAACGGTTAAAAAAATTATACTATATATATATATTTTTTTTTTCTATGTGATTGAGGGAGGCAAAAGGCATAACTGCCTATAGCGAGTGCCTCCCCCATAGTTGAAAGAGTGACAGGGCCAAAATCAAGGGACGTTCGAGCCAAAATGCCTGGACACACGGAGTTTGAAGCAATTTAAGTCATAGGAAGAGGGAAAGACTGATTCTGGGAGAGAGTTCCAGAGCTCAGATGTTGAGTAGAAGAAAGTTTGAGAGTAACGTTTCACTCTTGGGTTGGAGAGTTGCACAGAGTAGGGGTGGGATATATACTTAAATAATGTAATCCTTGTATTCATTCCCGTCTGTTTCCACAATGTCCAAGTTTTATGTATTATGTAAAGTAAAAGTAAATATAATGTATACTTATTCATGACGAACCGTTTTACATTTTGCTTAAGTTTTAGTCTTAATCAATATGTGTTAGCTATATTTATAATGTATAGCAAGTATATTGTAGACCTCCCTTTAATTACTGATGAGATTAATTCCTCTACAGTATATTTACAAATTGTTAATAATTTCCATCGATTACCATACTTTTTGTATTTTCAGATGACGGTAAATTGTCATCTTGATATCTCGGCTATCACGAAGATTTTCGAACGTATTAAGCTGCTAATTGTGAAAACAGGGCATAACTAAATGAAGAAACATACTGTAGTATTTTCATATTTATCCATTACCTATCGAACACACTGTTGCGAGGTGATTCAAATTACCGTCAGCAGGAAATACCCCGGAGAATAGAGTAAGTAATAGCCATGCATGATTTACAGGAGTTATTATCTCTTCATGATTATACTGTATAACACGAAGGAACCATTAACCCCCTTAGTACCGAGTTGTCCTTGTCATCTAGATATTATTAGACGATTTTATCCAGCTTAGGGAGGAAGTGCAGCAATTAAAAGGCTTCAAACTATCTCGATTATGCATTTTAGATACCATGGTTTCCTCCTAAGCTGCATAAAATCGTCTAAATATAGCTGGAATAACACAAAATACATTCTCGATAAGGAAGAGGATAAGGCAATTGATTTGTGATATTAGTGGTTATGCAGTAAGGAAAGCACTCGTGTCGTCGACTATAAATACCAACGAATACCTTCATCATGACACATGACAAGGAAAAACACTAATACTAATAATAATATAATAATAATAATAATAATAATAATAATAATAATAATAATAATAATAATAAATACCTTCATCATAACACATAACAAGGAAAATAATACTACTACTAATAATAATAATAATAATAATGATAATAATAATAATAATAATAAATTAAAATAATACAGTATCATGCAACGCTGTTACGAAAAGACATATAACATCCCTTTACCGTAGTAAAACATGATACTAAAAACAAACATGATAAACTGTTAAGAGCCTTGGTAAAAAATATAGTCATTCAAATGAAAAATATAATCCGCCTAACTTTACCCAGAGTTAAAAAAAAGCAGAATGATTCCACCAGACTGGTTCGGAATTCAGCTCTCGGGGGTCTGGGATATATCGTCTATCGGAGGAATTTTGACGCATTCTAATTGTTGTTTTAGATGGCATGATGCATATTCCTAAGTAAACTCTTACCTCCGTATTCTAAAACATGTGAGAAGGGTGTTACCAACCCTATATCGAACGAAGACAAAAACAAGTGAGTGCTAATTTGTTATAAAGGAGTAAATTTTCTTCAATTTAGGAATGATCACTATTTGTGTCTGTTTATTTCGTTTATGAAAGTTTAGCGAACCATTTAAGTGACGATTAATAATATGGCGGTAGGACATTCAGGCCCACTTTGCATCCTAGATTGGATAGCTTAGAATTATAAGGTCACGATTTATGTCCTAGGCTCTAGGACATAAATCGTGGCCTTAAAACTCTTCTTGGATTGGAATGAGGGACATAATATGAGTGGGACTGTGTTGAAAGGCGGGTGTCTCGCTCTTGTATGTATTGATGGAGCTCTGCAGAACACTGATTGTTGTAATAGTGATAGAAGAGTGAAAGAGATGCAATATTGCGGCGTGTAAACAGAGATTGTAGTAAATTAGTAAGAGGAAGGGAGTTGATAAAGCAAAATGCTTTTAACTCTACTCTTTCGAGAAGTGCGGTATGGGTGGAACCTCCCCACACATGCGAACAATACTCGATACATGGGCATACTGTGCCCTTATACAGAACAAGAACCTCACGAAGATGGTTGAGCACACCTACATTCTTGGAAGCTGTTTACCAAGAGTGGTAATATGATATCTCCAAGAAAGGTCGGAGGAAAAAGATACACCAAGAATATTAATTAGAGAAGATGAAGGGTTGATATGTGTAATTTGAAGAGTAATTGATAGTTTTGTGGAGGATTGCAACGGATAGATAGAGGGAGAAATTAGGTCATGGAGGCATTGAAAGTAACAAGATTTTCTCTGCCACAATCAGAAATAATTGATAGATCAGAAGATAGGCGTTCTATGGCCTAGTCACGTGACTTTTGGTTTGCTTGCATACTGGGTTGTAGTGAAAAACTAGATGAATAGTGTAAGGTAGAGTTATCAGCATATGAATGAATGGGACTAGAGGTACAGTTGACGAGATTAATTAATATTAGAGAGATAACTGGAGACAGGACAGAACCCTGAGGAACACTGGAGTTGATAGGTTGAGCAAGTGAGCGATGGCCGTCCACAATTGCAACTATAGAGCGGCCGGAAAGGAAATTAGAGACAAAGGCACAGCTAGAGTTTGGAAATTATAATTTTGTGTCAGCTGACTCTATCGGAAGCTTTCGATATGTCGAACGCAATAGAAAACGTTTCACCGAAGTCCCAAATGGAGGATGGCCGAGAGGTAGTAAGATATGAAGAATGTCTTAAAAGAAAATGAAAAATATTGGGCTAATTGTAAGGGATAAGGGATTCCAGAAAACTCCCCTTCGGCCAATACAGAAACATTAACCCATTGAGTACCAGCGACGTGTGTTATATTAGTTTCTAGCTAGATTTAAACATATTATGCAGCTTAGGAAGGATCTGTGGTAGTTAAAAGGGTTGGCCGAGATAGTTTGAAGCCTTATTAATTGCTAGACGTCCTTCCTAAGCTGAATAAAATTGATTAATAGTTGCAAGAATATGATGAAAGGTAGGTTATAAAAGCGGGCTTTTAAAGTTTAATTACGTTACCCAGACCCTCTTCAAGCTATATAAATGTATACATTTTCGGTAGAAAAATATCTCGGCCAAAGGCTTGCTATCGCTCGCCTAAAAAAAAAAGGACACCTGCATAGAGTGAAGTGTCTAAAAATCGCCAAAATAATGAAATAAAAACGTCTGGAATGAAATGGGAGTATCAAAGAAAACCCGACTCGCACTAGTTAGGGTATATTCTCCTTATAAACGACTCCGGCCCCCTCTCCTAGTCCCTCCCACCCACCATCCTTACCCGAACCCACCCACACATCCACTCTCCTCCCACAAGTCCAAATCTATTCCACTCTTCTACCTTCAACTTTTTCCCTCGTCGACCAATCTGGAGTTCCGATTCTCCAGCCATCTCAATCTCCGCACAGCCCCCCCCCCCCCCCCCGGTCCCCCTATTTTTTATGTGGAAGGCTGACAGGCTTCTCTTCTCGTGGTCGTGTGGGACGGAGAGGAGGTAGACACAGTGGGGGTAAATAAATGTGTGGATAGTGGGGATGGTGAAGTGGATGGGTAGAAGGGATGAATGGGTGATAGTAAAATGGGTGGATTGAAAGGCTGGGTTGTTTTTCTAGATCCCTTCTCACTCATGTTTAGTCCCGTTAGTTTTTATATCTTAAGACGTTCGTTCCAGTAGTTTGACGATTCGAAGACCTTTCATCCCATTGCGTTGTCAATTTTAGGACCTTTCGTGCAATGCAGGTGTCGGTTTTTTCCTGGCGAGCGATAACGGGCCTGTAATTGTGGAGGAACCGGCCTTCGGCCGTGGCATATTTCTACCAAAACATGTCCAAATTAATCTCGAAGGGGGATCTAATGGATTTTTTTTTTGTATAGTTTGATGGAGGTCTATGAAGGAAACTAAAATATACATGAATATATAAATAAATAGATCCTAACAAATAAAATAGAGAGGATAGGACGGAAAGTAGGTGGACACAGGGAGGTACAAACGTGGATGGAGAGTGAGGAAGGTTAAGTGGATGGATTAAAGTGAAGTTTGAATAAGAATATACATAATTATGATGGTTAGGAAATGGGTGGATATAGAAAATGGTACAGAACGTGTGGATTGAGTGGGTAATAAATACTAATAATATTAATACAAATAATTATAATAATAATAGTTTTATTCGAGCTGACCGCCAATTAGCAGAAAAAGCAGATTTTCTTAACCTATCTTAAGTAGTCAATAGGTTAACTGTGGCTGCCACAAGGGTACCTACATACTCCCAGAGGAGTTAGGATATGGGCAGGGACCAGGTGGAACCCAGAGGCCGGCACAGCTATACCTAACCTCCACAGCCAGGAAAGTGTAAAACAAAAATTTCTTTTGCAAGCAGCTGGATATGAACCTCTGCTACCTGAGCCAAACGACCAGTAAAGTGACTCAGTGTGGAATAAAAGTAGTGGATTGATAGACATGGCTTTGACGATACTCCGTACGGTGGCAAGGGTGAATCAGGGTACCGGAATAGAGCGCGCGGTGGTGTCCCTTCATGAAAATCTAAGTATGTGCTATTTGAAAATGGGGTCAAAAGCTGCACACCATGTAGGTCATTGGAAGTGTAGTTCTCTGTGTAATTGTGTAATCATGGCAGGGTGAGGCTAGTGCTAAAGGATGCAAATGTTGAGGTACTTCCTGCGACACCTCACTCGCCTGGTGTAAATGTTGAGGTACTTCCTGCGACACCTCACTCGCCTGGTGTAAATGTTGAGGTACTTCCTGCGACACCTAACTCGCCTGGTGTAAATGTTTAGTGTGTTTAAGAGCTGTATGTGGTAACCCAGGTTCTAATCCCGGTAAGATCACATGCTTTCATTAATTTCATTGGGAGGTATTTGGTGTTGGGAGTGAAATAAATAAATTAGGATACCCAACTTGTCTGGAACACTCCTTGTGACACCCTGCGTACTTAAGTCACTTCTTTGTGTCGTCATCCTTGTTCAGTGAACATTTTGTGACATACTGATCTTGGTAGATGTGGTACACTTATTGTGATACCTGTGGATTACATATATGGTTACATTACTATTTAGCCCCTTTAGTACGATGCAACTTTTCATATTACATTGTCTAACGCATGGGTGGAGAAGCAATTACAAGTAAGTGTTGGTCGGATAATGTGGATGGGAATATAAATGTTGGGGTAAAAGGATAAGTAGGAGTGAGGTTTAAAGTGCGTAGAAACTAGACGTAGATTATATATGTGGGTGGAAAAGGATATGTATTATCTTACTATAAACTAAGATTAAAACATGATGATGTATATTAAATAGAGAGATAAATTAAAACAAAAAATAGAGTTGGAAAGAAAATGAGGTTTGGAAAGAAAATTAAGATTTGAAAGAGTGAGGGTAAGAAAGGAAATGAGACTGACAACAACAAATGCTGGAATATAAAATGTTTGTGTTGGCACACAACAAATACCAATATAAAAAAGAGGGAGTACAAAATGTGTGAAACAAGTAAAGGTGAATGAAAACAAACAAACGTAGGCAGACCAGACAGACGGCGGCGGAGGAGGAAGCAAAGTGGAAGAAAGGTCAAGAGAAAGGGAACAGACCGAATTTAGAACGAGGGGGAGGGAATTGGACAAAAAGTAAATAAGAGAAAACCAGAGGGTGAGTGTTCGCAAGGTTGTACAACATGAGGAAGGAAGTTTATTTCTCGTTTTATATTTGCATTATTATTATTATTATTACTATTATTATTATTATTTTTCTTCTTATTATTATTAGTATTAGTAGTAGTAGTAGTAGTAGTAGTAGTATCATAATTGTTTCTTTAGGTATTTATACTAGGAAGGGAGTGAAGTTGGTAAAGTATTAATCAATACTTCACTGTTAATCTTTTCTGTAAAGATTGTATTATTTATTGACGATCAACTTTCTTTGCCAGTTCTCGCCTGTTTGTAACACCCTGTGACTATACCCTGTTCCAAATAAGTAGGCCAACATTCTTGAATATTAACCGCTACACTTCCCAATCAACTAGAGTAATAGAGCTAATATATCTAGCATCTGGGAAGAGTCAGCCAGGGATGTGGTGTGGAAATTGACTACCTATTTGCTCTAGCCCTTTTAGAGTTATAGAGGTTAGAGTTCACGATTTCTGGCCTACCTATTTGGAACAGGGTGTAGTATTTTTGTTTTACGCTGTAGATATTTTGAGTTCATGTGCCCCGGTCCTGATTCCACTAAAGTTATCATCAAGGGTTTTTTTCTGGAAACTATTGATTCCAACTGTATACGTGAAAATACTGTTCGTAGTCTAACCTAACTTAAGGGGAGATCTCCACGTGAGGGATTTTTTTCTTGACCCCTTTCTCCCTCATGTTTAGCCCCATTGCTTTTGATATTATAAAACGTTTGCCCCATTAGTTTAGCGATTTTAAGAACTTTCACCCCATATTAAGACCTTTCGTGCAATTCAGGTGTCGATTTTATCCTGGCGAGCGATAGCGAGCCTGGAATTTAAGAGGAACCGGCCTTCGGCCGGGACATTTTTCTACCGAAAAATGTACAAATTTATCTTGAAAGGGACTCAAGGGGGTGTAATTTTAAGCTTGATGGAGGTCTAGGGAGCAAACTAAATACCTCCCCTTAAGGGGGGTAGTGGGTAGTTTTTGGTATATTTATATATTCATTCATATATATTTTTAGTTTCCTCGCTAGACCTCCATCAAGCTTAAAAATACACTTCAGACCACCCTTCAAGATAAATTTGTACATGGAAAGATGTTTTTGTTAGCCTATTCAAGACACTAAAATACATGCTCAAAAATGGCAAAAATAAGTAAAGTTCTCAATAACGTTGAAACGAAATACCATAATAACCCACAAGATGTCAGACCAAATAGTGTTAAACAAAATTATTTCAGCTTTATTATAGTGTTTGCTAAGATCCTTAATGACTAATGAGTAATAGTCTATAGTAATAAACAGTGACATTAATATCCCAATATGTATCTATTATACTTTTGAATACATTGGACTATATAAAACCTGATAATGATATACACAATTATGTTATAATGCAATAGTCCAAACAACGACAATTATCACCCCTAAAATAGCTCACTTACCAACTGGAAATATATGAAGGAAAGGTCAGAGTTCGCGACCTGGCTGTGTAGTACATTATGTCTCTAGGCACTAGATAATGAGCTTATTTTGTCATTTTGTGGTATGTTCATACGTATGCGTTAGTTTTTATTTTGCGGAGATTAGCCTGACTGAAGCCAGGGGACTGTGTTCAACTGAACACAAAATAAAATAGAAAATATATAACTATATACAAAATAAAAGACTAATGTCAAAAATAGACAATATTAGACAATATTATTATATATATGTATACTTAATACAACATTGTTCGTGGGCAGAGTAATGCCTCTTGTCTCTAGGCAGTATTTAATCAGGGAAAGATTCATATAAACATACCCAGAATGTGCTACCGTTTTAAGAAAAATATTATGAGGATCTACCCACTCATTATAAAATTGGTAATATTCAAATCTTTAATAGAGAGCGTTTCTATTTTCTCAGAAATATACAAAAGTGATAATTATGTTCTAAAGGGGATTTCCCACTTGTCAGTTTGGCGTGATTTTGTTTTGATTATGTTCAAGAATTTGTCAGGATGTCATGGCCCATGGCACCGCCTTGACACCATTGTATTCCCATCGTGTCACAGTCATGGCACTGTCAGTAGCTGTCGTTTGCAATCGTGACACCGTCGGCTTTCATCGAGTTGCCAAAGGACATCGCCGACTAACACTGACGGTGCTACGTCTACACACTAAAGTCATGCCCAGTCCGGTCCGATTCATCCCGCCTTTCAGAGTCGTGGCCGTCGTGTTAAAAAGTATGGATATGTGAAAGCCTCTTAATAGTGCTACATGCGACAGTGTCTTGCTTAAAGCTAACACTTTCAGGATGCAAAGATGGGTTTCATCATTACAAACTGGTTAATTATGGACGATATTATGAAGTTTAGGAAAGATCTCAAGGAATCAAACTGGGAAAAACTAGCTCAATTAACCCTCCGACTTCTTTGGCCAAATTAAAATGAAGAAACGCTTCCTGGTGAAAGGAAGTGAAAGGGTGAACATTTCTAAAGGTAATATAACTAAGATAATAAAACTGTTTAATCATACAGAAGCAGTATAACATCAAATAATTGAAAAAAACAATAATAATTGCTATAATAATATTAGTTTCTTGAACAATGAACGTTCTTATAAATTACATTGCATGACGAAATAATTTTAGAAATATATCAAACAAACCAGTGATACGAATAAGTTATGAATGTTTTAATATCTTACTTGGGCGATTCAAAGCTATATAATATCATACACCAATAAATAATTTATCTTGACCTTCAAAACTCATCCCAATTGACGGGAAGTAAATATTTTCGTATATTTCTGGACATAGGAGGGGGGAATATCATATACATATATTTTCTCAAAAACATCAAGGTATCAAAATGTGTTTCCTAATCTGTAGAGTGAGATTTTTATATAATATTATTGGAAGCATGGGCTCTGAAGGAAAAGGAGAGAAGAAAGCTGGATGTGATGGAGATGAGCTGCTTGATGAGTGTGTGTGGAGTTACTCGTAGAGACAGATTGAGGAATGAAGAGATACGTAGGAGAGTGGGGCAGCAGGAACATTTGTCAGCCAGAGTGGACAGAAGGGTGCTGAGCTGGTATGGTCATGTTGAACGAATGGAAGATGAAAGGCTTCTTAATATGTGAGTCAGATACAAGGGGAGATAGAAGGGCAGGATGACCCCCATTGAGATGGAGAGACTGTGTAAGAGAAGCTTTGGATGATAGAGGAATGACTATAGATCAGCCAAGGGAAGTGGTAATAAACAGGAATGAATGGAGAATGCTTGTGAATGGATGAGTGAACACATGGTCATTTGGTGGAAGGGGTCAGGCATAAGTTGAACTAGAATAGTCCATCAGGTGCCTGGCCCGGGGAGACGGTGTATATGAAGGGTGCGCCTGGAAGTGTAGTGGGCGGGCTTGTGGCTTTGGCTCCGCTGCATGTCTGCCTGCCGAGATCGGAACCTCTCCGGGTGGTAGGGGGTCGGGGGAGTGCTGGAGGGACCTTGCTGACCCTGGTCTCTGGGTCTTCTCCTGGATGACCTAGATGTGTGTGAATTTGTATTTTGATTTTGTGTGTTCATTGTTTTCTGTTGTGTTTTGTATTGTCCCTATTCTGGTTCTGTCTTGAGTCGGCCACCCCTCAAAAGAAATAAAGAATAGGAAAAGTGGGGATTGGGCCTGAGTATATAGATAGATAGATAGATAGATAGATGGTAATGCACTGTTCTGCCTTTATATGAAAGGCAAACTTCGACATTAAATATTCATTAGTGTGGCTTGAATTGGTCGTTTTTTATGTAGTCGGATTATGTAGCTGGTATTACAAAAACAGAAATATATTAATCAGTGTTTCTTTTATGACCAATTAAAACCTTAACCTTAGCAGTTTAGCATCAGAACGCAAGTCACCCGAACATAATGGGTATGATTAAAGTACATGGTGTACAGTATATTAGGTTCGTAAGATTATGAATTACATTTATCTCTTTGTATTATATGGGTTATTACTACAAATATACCTTTATAGGGTAGAGATGGAGCTGCTTCGAGCCATGATGGATGCTTCACATGTCTCACTCCCCAGACTGGAACAAGACCTCACGGGCTTCACCGTGTTGAGCGGTGGAATGTACAGGCTCTCAGCCTATGCCCGAGAGGGAGTAGTTGGAATATAGAAAAAAAAAAAAAAAAATGGCCATTGCAATCATCCATTTAAAGCCATAATGATAGTAAAAAACCCATTATATACAAAAATAGTTAGGTAAATCAATATCAAAACGCTCAATGATTTTATATACCTGTGTTACACCATTTTAATACCCTTAAATATTTAAATTTTATACGGAAGAAAATGTTCTAATGATAGTCAAAATCAAATCAATAACGTCGTCATTGTTCTGAAGTAGTTAATAATTTTATATAATGAAACACCAATAGTCAACTTTATTTCAGCTGGCGGTAAATTGATTCCCTTAGCACATTATACCTTAATATTTACATTACCTACTATTATAACAAATATTGATGCCAAGAGTTCATATTTAACAACATATTTCATTTCAAAATCATCTTAATAGCTGAGTTATCAAAATTTGGACATGGGTTCAATATGAAGCCGAGTGTTCCTGAATCATTCGGCAACATTCGGTGAGACTCGGTTTAACTCTTGGACATTCGGCATAGTCGGCAACAATCGGCATAAAAACCAAATGTTCCCGAATGATACCGAATAATCGCGGATGACCAATAACGCGTCATGAATGTTAGCGATAAGTTCCGAATACAACCGATAACCAGCGAATACCGTACGAATCTGCACATTTGAGGCCATATTATTGAACATAAGTGAACATATGGCTCGCCGACCCGAGTCTAATGGAACGTTGCCGAACGTTTCCGAACTTCCCGAGATTTCTCACGGATTTCCGCGAGTGTATTACCGATAATAAGCTGAACGTCTGTTCGGCAACACTCGGCGTTACACTCTTGAATGTGTGAAAGCCCTATAATAAAAATTTGAGGTATGCGCTACGCTGTGCTTGACCGAGGCGCTTATCTCCTTATATTGCCCTTTAGAGCCAGTAGTGGATAATGTGAGTGAATTATCCAACCTGATACACAGGGGCTACTACATATTATCCAGGATAGCACAGCTTCGTTCCGTGGCAGGGATTTCATATATTTCCATTAACTCCGATGACTTATTTACTGCTTGTTGGATAGAAGCATATGGTGTATGGAGTCTGCCCATCAGTCTCACACAGCCTGGGAAACGAACCCAAGGCCTTTCGATTGTGAGTAATAAACCAAAGTTTAAATCCAGTAAGAGTGCAAGTACATTTCTATAAGTAAGCACGAAAAGAATTTACCCTAGCCACAAATTATTGAATTCATAGAGTAAATTAAATTGTCTACAGAGAGCCAGAATATAATCAAGAAATGCAACATGAAATACTGAATGGGTTAAGCTGAATAAAAGCTCCGTCCCCCGTACGCATGAACAAAATATAGTCAAATAAATGTTACTGAATGGGTTAATTTCCAAGGGTTACTTTGTATCTGCATTACTAAAACATTTACACTAATATAGTATACATAATATTTGCAGATTAGTAGGTTATTGCCAATACAGACATTTTTGTTTCGCCTTTCAATCAAAGCAAAAATAATCACGTTATAAAACCTTCACCCTGTTTACTGATGATTAAGGAACATCCTCCATTACAAACCCCAATGCACTTGAATAAATTAATGAAAGCATATGATCCTCCCGGGATTCAAACTCGGGACACCACACCCAGAACATAAGCACCTAAACCATTACACCACTAATACAGTTAGAAGATTCTAATTACAATACAGAGGCATTGAATATCTCCCAAATAATAGTAATCAGAATTATACATTGCACGATTTCAGCCAGAGATGAACGGCAAATTAACTGGTGTAATTACTGTACTTGACATTGCAAACGTGTGTCGAGAGGATGGAGGTATTCCGATATTCCATCCTAGTGCCCTCCAATCCTATAATGATTATACTCTGTTTCTTTTCAGCTGACGATAAATTGAATCCTTTAGCAGCTAATTTGTTGATGCTTAATGGAGAAATAGGAAACTACTCTGTGGCTGCACCATACTAGGACCAAGTTTATAGAGAATTATAGATAGCACCACATTGCAATACAAAATCTTCAAAATAACTGAGAAATCTTGATGGGAAGTTAGCAATTTACCGCCAGTTGAAAATAAACCGACTATAGTTTACTGCTGATTCCACTTCATTTATCTGTATATATTGTTTTGAATGACAGTGTTTCAAGTGACTGCAAAGACTATCCATTACTCTAAAGCTAATTTGCTATAACAATTAATAGCTGCAAATAGAAACCGAATTCTAGCTAGTGTGTCAAAGTGCTAACAAAAACTAGAAGGAATATATACATTAGGCAAAAATAACACTGATGGACACAAACATACAATATATCAGGTAGTTCCACATTCAACTGCGAATTCGCTGGACTATGGATCAAATCCTGGCAGAAATCAAACAATTATTAAGTGATATGGTACAGCCACATATGTTCTGACTAAATCACACTGAGTATTATCCCCCTGTGCCCTACTCAGACTCTCGAAATCCCAAACCCTGCAACTCCAACACAATAAACATCATACAGAATATTAACATAATATTAACATAATGACAATTATATTTCATTTACGGATTATATTAAACGATTATGTCATTCACCAGTGAGACAAACTATACAGACACAATTGACTTAATGAGCTCAGCTTTTATAAAACATGGACATTGTGTTATTCACATCCAACGGGTGGGATAACGTACATTTAATTGTCACAATGCGGTTTATGACACAGACACACATTCTCTCTCTCTCTCTCTATATATATATATATATATATATATATATATATATATATATATATATATATATACTGCATACATTCCGTATATATGCGCATTACTTGATCATATATTTCCTCAGTCGTTATATACTTTGATGATAATTACTTCTTTACAATTATGGCATTTGTCATTCCAATTTAAATATTCATCAAGCCATTGCAATTCTATGCTAATCTGTTCAACCCTTTCATGATTACTAATACTCAATAAACCAAAGCAAATGACATTGACACATATAATAGCCTCTGGGAGAGATACTGTACGGTGGCGCTAATAAGTCATGTTTCAGCTGTCATTACGTTTGGCTCGCTCTCTGCTGTATTAATGTTTGTCAGATGTTGAATAGGATAGGTAAGTGTAGGAACATGGTTGTATATCTCACTCAAAAAGAAGAAATCATGAGTAAATATTTCTGATACCCATTATTGATCCAAACATAATTGGTGCCCAGACATCACTTGTTAGGCCGACTGTACAGGTAGTCATTATATCCAAGGAGGTCAAACTGTAAGCATAATCTCAAATAAACAACTATTAACCCCTTCTGTACCGGCGACATCATCTTCATTATATTTCAGCTACATTGGACGATTTTATGAAACTTGGGGAAGGATAAATGGTTGCTAAAAGAATTAATTGGGATAATTTGTCGTTTTTTCATGGGTAGACGTCCTTCCTAAGCTGAACAAAATCGTCTAATAGTTGCCAGAATATAATATAAAGTACATCACCGGGACACAAGGGGTTAAGTGATTTGGGAAGTCAGTGGCCAAGGTCATCATTTCGAAATAACATCCCGACAGCAATAAAAACAAATTCTGTAATGATTATAATTGTAGCTAAAAGAACCATCTTAGCCTTATTTGGTCCAAGGGGAGTCTTTATGGACATCCCCTGTTGCCATTAGTTCGGAAATGTTCAGATGTTTCACCCCGTTAGTTTGGCAATGAGACACTTCTCCCCATTCAGGCGTCCATTTTTGTTTACTGGGCGAGCGATAGCGAGCCTATAACTGAGAAGAAAGCGGCCTTCGACCTGGACATTGCGTTATTGAAAAACAAACAAATCTTAGCATTAATTGTGCATGGCCATTATCCTCAAAACTACAATGCTGAACATTTTATATGCATATTACCGTTCTTAAATGTTGTACAACCCGAGAGTTTTTCGCCAAAATGCACATAATAAATCATAAATACTAGCATATAATAATAAACTTGTATCAGATAATGTATTGCTTGTCTAATAACAATGAATATATAATCTGCTATGGTGAATGACTACTATAAAGCGGAATGGTAGCTTCTTTAGCCATTCAAAACGACAGGCCATTCCTTATTTACCTGTATGTGTGAGCTTCCAAATATGTTAGTACAATCGGGGGTATTAAGTGTTGTCATAGATTCCGGTGGTTTTCGCTCAACAAGTGTTATTGTTACCTTTATAGTTACTGGGAAAAGTGCTTATCCCTCAGAGTATTAGTCAGTGTCCGAAACTTTGTGAAATATCTGACAACACTTATTAAACCTCGACTGTACAATAGGTACATCAAACACAAAACATATGAGGATGAAAAGGGCTAAAGAGACAGGTCATTAAGGGGGCCCACCTCGCTTTTTGTCTCTTTCTCTCCCTCTCTCTTTGGCTTGTATCCATTCGGCCCCATTCAGCCTACTGTTTTAAGACGTTTACCCCCATCCAGGTGTCAATATTTTCCTGGCAAGCAGTAGCGAGCCGGCATATATATATATTTTTGCTTTGACAGCAAGCAAAATTTGTAAATTTTTCGATAGAAAAATGTCTCCGGCTAAGCTGGATTTCTTCATACAAGAAATCGACACCTGAATGGGATAAACGTCTTAAAACAGTTGGCTGAATTTGGCCGAGTAGATACAAGCAAGGGAAAGAGAGAAAATGAGAGATAAAAAGGCAGGTCACCCTCCATTAAGGGGAGGTGTTTAGTTAGTTCGCTAGACTTCCATCAAGCTTAACATTACAGCCCTTAGACCACCTTTCAAGATAAATTTGTACATTTTTCGGTAGAAAAATTTCCCGGCTGAAGGCCGAACCGGCCTTCAGCCGGGACATTTTACATTAATTACAGGCTCGCTATCGCTCGCCAGGAAAAAATCGACACCTAAATGGCACGAAAAGTCTTAAATTGACAGAAATGGGGCGAAAGTTCTTAAAATCGCCAAACTAATGGGGCGAACGTCTTAAAATATCAAAGGCAATGGGGCTAAACATGAGAGATAAAGGGGTCAAGAAAATAATCCCTCGAGTGGAAATCTCCCCTTAAGCCAGTAAGACGCAGAGGTTCATCCTGAGATAAATAACATCATTTGTCAATGTCTTGAATAAATAGAAGTAAAGGAGGCCACTTGGATTAAGAGGCACATCAATGGCTCGTTTCTTTATCTATCTATTGGGAGACGCTTTAAGGGGAGGTTTCTAGTTTGCTTCCTACTCCTCCAGCAATCTTAAAATTTCACCCCCTTGACCCCCTTTCAAGATAAATTTGTAAATTTTTCGGTAGAAAAATGTCCCGGCCGAAGGCCGATTACTCTTAAATTACAGGCTCGCTATCGCTCGCCAGGATAAAATCGACACCTAAATGGCACGAAAGGTCTTAAAATTGATAGAATGGGTCGGAAATTCTTAAAAATCACCAAACTAATGGGGCAAACGTCTTAAAATCTCAAATGCAATGGGGCTAGACATGAGGGAGAAAGGGGTCAAGAAAAAAGTCACTCAAGTGGAAACCTCTCCTTAACCCCTTCCGTGCCGGCGAGGTCTTTTAACATTTATTTGGACGATTTGGTGCAGTAAATTTAAGAAGGATATGTGGTAGTAAAAATGGTTAAGTGAGATAGTTCGAAGCCTTTAAATTGCTAGAGGTCCTTCCTAAGCTGAATAATATCATCTAATTGTTGCCAGATTGTAACGGAGAGGACGTCCCCGGTACAGAAGGGGTTAAGGGGGGATGGTTCACTTTTTGGTCGATTTGTTCATGTATTTGTTCATGTATTTCTTATTTTTCTAGTTTCCTCTCTAGACCTCCATCAACCCATATATAAATAGCACCAGGATCCCTCTTCAGGATATATTTGTGCATTTTTTGTTAGAACAATGTCCTCCTAAATTACAGGCTCGCTATCGTTCGTAAGGAAAATTTGACACCTAAATGACACGAAAAGTCTCAGTATTGACAAAGAAAATGGGCGAAAGGTCTTAAAATCGCCAAACTAATGGGTTGAACGTCTTAAAATCTGAAAACTAAAGGGGCTAAGCATGAGGGAGAAAGGTGTCCAGAAAAACCAGCCCATCTCCCCTTAATCCCAAGGGGGAGGCTACGAACGAATCGCTTTCTTACTCCTCTGGCATCCGTCCGCTGGCGTCTCTCATCCCACCTTAACACCACTGTCAATCATATACCACTCAATTCAATCCTTCCATCATATTATCGCTCTCTCTTTCTCTCTTGCTATACTTCCATCACTTTCTCATTCACTCTCTTACTCTTTCTCTCACTCTCGATTTGCTTTTCACAATTCTTAAAGATTATTTGATGGATATAAAGTAGACGTGCCGTTTCGCCCAAAATCAAAACGGCATACCCAACTCTGCGATGGGTCACCATCATCACTACTAGTCACTATCACCATTACTATCATCAACACTACTACTATTATAGTCATCACTAATACTCTTACCATCATCACTACTACTCTCATCATCACTACTACTGTCATCATCACTACAACTTTCACCATCGTCACTACTACTCACCATCATCACTAATACTGTCACCATCATCACTACTGTCATCATTATCACTACAACTATCATTGCTTGTCACCATCATCACTACTACTAGTACTGTCACCATCATATCTACAACTGTCATCATCATCACTACCATCATTATCACTGCTGTCATCATCACTACAACTACAATCATCATCACTACTATTATAACCATTATCACTACAATTACCATCATCACCACTATTATTACCATTATCACTACAATTACCATCATACCCACTATTAATACCATCACTTCTAATGTCACCATCATCACTACTGTCATCATTATCACTACAACTATCATCATTGCTTGTCACCATCATCAATACTATTATGACCATCATCACTACTACTAGTACTGTCACCATCATATCTACAATTGTAATTATCATCACTGCTGTCATCATCACTACAACTACAACCATCATCACTACTATTATCACCATTATCACTACAATTAGAAGTTTGTGTGAAAATCCGTCGAACGGTCTAGAAGTTTTAAGAAAGACAGACAGACGTCTCACCATTATCATCACATCTGTGTGATCTCTCTCTCTCTCTCACTCACTCACTCTCTCTCTCTCTCTCTCAACTGACCCCACTAAATCCCCCTGTCCATGAACCATAACTTACCATTGGGAACTCTCTTTTCTACCCACCTACCTTCCTTCCAACAATTGTTTCAACACTCCTTCTCTCTCTCCCTCGTTCTTTCCCTCTTCCTCCAACTCTTACCCCCTTTTTCTCTTTTATCTCTCCCTTCCCCTCCTCCTCCCAATCCCTCTCACCTCCTTCACTACCTTCCTCTTTTCTCCCTTTCTCCCCTCTCTTTTCGTACTCCTGATCTTACCATCTCTGGACCCCTCTGGATCCCATTGTCTATAATTTAGAATTGGAAACTACCTACCTTTTCTTTCACAATTGTTCCAAAACTTCTTCATCACCCTTCCCCCTGTTCTACTCTCTACTCACTCACACTCATTCTCACTACCTTCTTCCTCTCTTCTACCTTCTCTTTTCCCTTCTCTTTCCTGCCCCGTAGGGTCACACACACACACACAGAAAATAGGTACAGGGGGGGGGGGGGGGGGGGGGGGGGGGGGGGGGGGGGGCAAAAAAAAATTTTGGACCGAAGATCATAACTATTGCACAAATTCAAAAAATATCACAGTAGTGATGATGGTAGTGACGATGGTGTATTAGTGATGATAGTGAGTAGTAGTGATGAGGGTGAATGTTGTAATGATGATGACAATAGTTGTGATGATGAAGATCATAGTAATGGTGATGGCAGTAGTAGTGATGATGGTAATACATGTGACAGTAGTAATGATGATGGTTATAGTAGTAGTGATGTTAACAGTAGTAATGATGATTGTAAGATGGTGGTGCTGATATTAGTAATGACGGTTGATAGTTGTAGTATCAATGATTATAGTAGTGATTAAGATGGTAGTGACAATGGTGACAGTAGTAGTGATGATGGTGAGAGTAGTAGCGATGATTGTAATTGTAGTAGTGATGATGATCATAGTAATGGTGATGATGAAAGTAGTCGTGATGATTGTGGCAGTTGTAGTGATGATGGCAGTAGTAGTGATGATGGTGATTGATGATGATATTAGTAGTGATGATGGTAACCCATCGCAGAGTTGGGTATGCCGTTTTGATTTTGGGCAAAACGGCACATCTACTTTAGTTTAGGAAGACCTCTAACCATTAAAAGGCTACAAACTGTTTCAATTAATCATTTTAGTTAACACAGGTCCATCCAAATTTGAATAAAATCGTCTAATAGTTGTCAGAATGTAATGCAAAGGACGTCGCCGGTACAGTATGGGTTAAACTGCTGTAGGTTGTAACTTTGTGGAAGAGTAATACTATACAAAAAAGTCAGTTTATTTCCAGCTGATAACAAATTCAATACTTTAGCAGCCGATTTCTCGATACTTAATGATAAAATATGAAACTACTATGTCTCTGTATCATCGTATTGCCAAGTCTTCACAATTAGCAACACATTTCGCTATAAAATATTTGTAATAGCCAAGTAATTAAGATGAGTATGTGGAAATTTATCATCAGCCGGAAAAAAAGGGACTATAACAACACTGATGAGCTGTACTGGTATCCATGGAATCTGGTATGTCATAATCTTACAGTCTACTCACTATAATTAGGACAGAAATTTTGAACTTTAACCTCTGTATTTGTATAGGGGCTAGAACAAATGAGCTATATAATTCCAAACCTATCCCCTGGCTGACTCCTCCCAAATGCTAGCAATATTACTATATTACATAAGGTTAGCCTTTTGATCCTGTTGCTAGTGATTGTGGTAGTAGTTGTGATAGTGATATTGGAATAATTATATGGTATATTCAGCATAGGAAGGTCATTTCAACATCAAAGAGTTATAATATATCACAGTTATTAACTTTTGCCTTACAAATCTCTTCCTATAATAAAAAGACATTCGTTCAATGACAGGCTATCTAGAACAAAAGGAAGAACTGCGTCCTCAAATACTGAACGGGTAATTTATCGACACATTTGTACAGATTATTTTCGGACCTATTATATATCCCATGAATACAATTAAAAGAAAAGGTACTAATACTCGAACTTCTACTACATAACAATATACACTAGATTAACCCTCTCCGACATATGACGCGATTTTGAGCCTATTGGGGATACTTTAAAGCCTTTGTTACCATCAGGGGTATTTAGAAACCTTTAGTTTAGTTACTTCAACCTCTGCAGTTGTCTTTGAGTTAGCTGTGGGCAGAAAACTAATTTTGGAGAGGTAATTATAAGAGTGAGAGAACTCTATTTCTTATAGCTAATCTGGTAACCTCTGCGTCATAAATGCGTGAAAGGGTTAAGGTAATATATCAAAAGTTACTTCACTCTCTTTCATCATTAAGTTACCCCAAATCATTAACATACGATTAACCTCGTGAGGATTATGACGCGTTATAGCAGTTTATATTGGCTATTATTAGACAACTTTATATACCATATAGAAAGATCATTAAGGAAGCAAAGAAATTCAATATATCTCTCAATTGCCAATCTAACTTCCAGAAATCCTGCCTAAACTTATTAAACTCGTCTACGAAAAGCCAGCATACATAATGAACGAATAATGCGACCTGATATGCGGAAAAGGTTAAATTTTCTTAAGGTTTTGCCGCAGAATAGCTTCTTCATGTAAATAACAGAGATAATTAGGTTAAGGGGCTAGTGCTTTGGTTTTGGTCTATATATATATAATATATATTATATTTATTTTTTAGTTTCCTCGCTAGACCTCCATCAAGCTTAGAAAAACACCCCCTAGAGGCCTAGACCCTCTTTCAAGATAAATTTGTATATTTTTTGGTAGAAAAAATTTCCCGGCACAAGGCCGATTTCTCCTAAAATTAGAGGCTCGCCATCGTTCGCCAGGACAAAATAGACACCTAAATGGCAAGAGGTCTTAATATTGTCAACACAGTAAGGCGAAAGGTCTCAAAATCGCCAAACTAACGGAACGAACATCTTAAAACCTCAAAACTAATATGCTAAACATAAGGGAGAAGGGGGTCCAGAAAAAGCGAATACTACCTCCTCAAGGCGTCCAGCACCGCGCTCCCAAAGTTAAACAAAGCCTAAAAAACAAATTTACCGGGTATTATGTTGTGAGAACGCCGTTATGGTGGTTATGCAAATTACCTGACGTGAGCTCCGCGGGGTGGGGGGGGGGGGAGGGGGGGGGGGCAGGAGGAGCAAGGGGAGGGGGGGCTGATCTCCCGCCACGTGCGTGTCTTTGGTGGAGAAACGTAATTAACACACACACACACACACACACACACAAACACACGAATGACACAGAGGCCAATTTACTGTACACATAGGAGCACTTTAAATAACAATGACTGTAACGTGGAATAAGTAGTATTTGTTTATTATTTATTTACTTATGATATATCAATTTTGCTCTTAGACGAACAGAAAAGTAGTGTTGATATATGGAAATTAGTTTGATAGCACCCCATTTACTAAAGCCGAAACAAGCTATATTGACATACTTCATTCAATAAGACGAAGTTGTTATACGTAGCGCCAACGAACTTTACAATCATCTTGATCGCTGACCTCTCTGTAACTCAAAAGGGCCTCGAGCAAACGGGTTTTAAATATCCACACCTATTTCTTGGTAGACTCTTCCCAAATGATAGAAACGTCAGCTCGATTGCTTTAATTAATTTTGAGTTAGCCTATAAGAAGGTAAGTGGTCAAGATTATTGTCAAGTTCGCTAGCGCTACCTATTTATAGTACTGTAATAAATATTTATAGTACTGTAATAAATATTTCACTATCGACCAATCAGATTACATGCGGGGGAAATAGTTGCAAAATTATTGGTAAATCTTTTAACTCACACGAGTCAAAGAATTTATTTTTCAATCGAGTTGTCAACTTGTGGGATGGGCTTCCCCGAGATGTCATAGACTGCAGCACTGTTGATTCTTTTAAACTTCGCCTAGACAAACACCTTGCCTTAAATCCACGACTGACTGTAATTGTAAATTAATAGTGTTTTTATTTTTTTCCCTGTATTATTTTGCTAACAACTATCCTCTTCTAACATCTCTTAATCTGCCACTAACATATGTCCCAGGGAAGTCTTCCCTTTCCATTTTTCCCTTACCCACGCTAAACTACGGTACTGTTTGAACACTTGACCATCAGTGTTTTGGAGGGCAAGCAGCCTTGAGGGGTCGCTGGACCTATTGTTGCTTGATTTCCTCTGTACTCCTTTGTACACTATTAACATGTTAATGCTCTTATGACCTTGTTTTTAATTAAACAACGCTATTACTTAACAATAAGCTGTGCACTGTTTGTGTAATAACATGACACAATATCTGAGGATATCACACTGATTAATTGTTTCATCAGTTCTCCTTGAAGATATTATAGAGTGAATCTGTGCCAACATAATAGCCCCTCCCCCTTAGGTGTGTTTCTAAGCATTATTTTTGGTTGTAAGTGAAACTTAAAGCATAATTGTATCAAAAGCATTTTCGCCCATATTTCTAAACAAAACGTTCTCTTTCATGAAGGAGATGAGTAAATATATTATCTAGCATCCTGTATAAAAGCAATTAGTTTCTCAAATTTGTTTGTGTGGAATTGGGCAACACCCGTCCATGTACGAGATGACAGCTGTAAATGTTAGTGATTTTTTTAAAAATATGTTTTAATTCCAGCAATTACAAAAGAGAATAATAAACTAAACTGCTTCGTTTTCAGTAGTATCCTATCGTATATAGGCAGATAATAACAATAGAAACATTATAGGTAACTATGACTGAATCTACTGTATAATATACACAGTTATGAAAATGGTTTCAAACATGGATCTGAATATGCTTTGCAAATGTAAGGCCCCAAAATACCGATAGAGAGAATGTCTCATATTGTGAGTTGTATTTCCGGTGCCTCAAAATAGCGTCGGGGTCCCAGAATCAGTCTTTCCTTCTTTCTATGACTTAAACTGCTTCAAATTCCACGTGTCCAGGAATTTTGGCTCGAACTTCCTTTGATTTTGGATCTGTCACTCTTTCAACTCTGGGGGAGGCACTCGCCACAGGCAATTCTGCCTTTTGTCTCCCTCACATACAAAAAAAAAAAAAAAAAAATGTAACCGATCTCTCTGCTCCAAAGGCTCTCAGACAGTTTCCGCACCACGAACCTGGAGCTTTATTCTCGGCTTTCCTCGAGGGCCAAAACTTTTCCACCTAGAGAACACGCCACACAAAACACTCTTACTTATATACTTTCCCCCCTTCTCCCTTGTGTGGTCGGTACAAAGGGTGGAAAACAAGGGGAATGGGACACTGAATGAAAACCTGGCTGTCCACACCGCTAAGTGGAGAAATTAGTTGTGTTTGAGTTAAATTAGGGGCTGTGGGAGTAGTTTGGGGGTTGATCAGGCGAGTATTGTTTATCTTGACAAAGGTTTGTTGACCATACAAAACAAATGACTCGAAACTATCTCTGCTTTTTTTCGGGTTCCCACTGATTATATTTACTATCTATCTATCTATCTCTATATGAATATACATATATATATATATATATATATATATATATATATATATATATATATATATATATATATTAAATTAATTCTGGACGTCGTGATTTACCGCTAAGGTTGAAACACTGGATACGACCAATTTGTCCTTACTAATTTAATAAAAACAAAGTATATCAATAACTTGATTCAGAATAATAGCCCCTCAGTTATACGCAATTTATTACAGACAAATTATAAAACATTACATATATTCCCACACGTTTAGTAGATGTACCACACTTAAAAAAAAACGAATAGAAAATGTTGATGGTAAGGATAACTATATTGAAAACAATTATTACTAGTTTTGTTCAACTGGTCTAGTTAACCTTATACCTTTTAGTGACCAAATTATAATATTACTCCCACTACCTGACTTCAAGCAAGACTTCTCCGGAGACCTGATCAGATAGCATTTTTCAATTAAACATCACTATACTCCTAACGAGTTAATCTCCCCACACACAGTAAATATCTTCAATTTTCTCCCAATGTTTAAATATCCTCTTTATATTCCCAAATACTCCAGACATTTTGCAAGAATAAAATTGCCGATTACATTTACCAGCATGTGGCCTCATGTGACTCCTCCTTAACACAGTTTTCCGATAGTCAGAGGTTATCGGAGTCCGTTTTTCCACCCTTTGACTCCCAAGGAAATGAAACCGCCACGAAGTTGCGATACTGACAATAATATCCGTAACATTAGGAGTAAAACACTGTAAATTATGACGATATTAAAGTTTCTTAACTGTATTATACCTCCAACTTACGGTAGCAGGACAGTACAAAACTTGTCAGTTTGATGGTTACAATGATCTTGATGGAGGGTCTTGAGGGTATTTGTTTAAGCTTGATGGAGGTCTAGGGAGGAAGCTATACTAATAATAAATATATATATATAAATGATCAAATAAATACGCCCTTCTCCCCTAAAGGCCTCGGATACAAGGCCTCGGATACAAGGCCTCGGATACAGCCGTAGAGTTTGTATCCATAGTACGACCATTATTACCTATAGTAAATACATACTGTATGTAACTATCTCAATGTCAAGTTTTCTACCAGTTAAGGGGAGGTATAGGGATTTTCTGGACCCTCTTCTCCCTCGTGTTTAGCCCCATTAGTTTTGAGATTTTATGATGCTCGGCCCATTAGTTTGCCGATTTTAACAACTTTCGCCCCATTGGATTGTCAATTTTAAGACCTTTCGTGCCATTTAAGTTTCGATTTTTTCCTGGTGACCGATAGCGATCCTGTAATTTAGTAGAAATCAACCTTCGGCCGGGATATTTTTCTACCGAAAAATTTACAATTTGTTCTTGAAGGCAAATAATGGGAGTGATTTCTTAAGCCTGATACAGTTCTAGGGAGCAAACTAGAAGAGTATAAATAATGTGGAAAACAAAACAATACAAGGCGTGAATTTCTTAAGCTGAATAAAAGTCTAGGGAGCAAACTTAAAGAGGATAAATAATACATTTTGAATAAAAGTAAATATAAACAAGATAACCTCTCTTAAGATACCTATATATATTTGTTTCATATGGCCTATGACTGTACATCTACCCAAACCTAATGTATAAGGGGACAGTGGTTATTTTGGGGGGTCTATTTATATAATTATATATTCATTTATTTTTTAGTTTCCTCCCTAGACCTCCATCAAACTTATAAATAATTAATTTGATCCCCCTTCAAGATTATTTTTGTACATTTTTCGGTAGATAAATGTCACGGGCGCTATCGCTTGCCAGGACAAAAAATAGACACCTAAAGGGCACAGGTCATAATATTGACAACGAAATGGGGCGATAGGTCTTAAAATCGACAAACTAATGAGGCAAACGTCTTAAAATCTCAAAAACAAATGGACTAAGCATGAGGAAGGAAGGGGACCAGAAACACGACCCATCTCCCCTTAACTTTACCTGTGACGTCATCGGGACCAGCTCTATTTAAGTTTACAATATTAAGCCCCAGTCTGAGCTTCGACCAATTACCGGTACCAATTATAGAGGTAGAAGTTCGGGGTAAGCTGAGACCACCATTGATTCTTCCTCGGGTGCTGAAATTAATTTTAAGGGGAGATAGGCCATTTTTGGGTCTATGCATTCATTATTCCTTAGTTTCCTCGCTAGACCTCCATCAAGCTTAGAAAAACACCCCCTAGACCCCCAAATGTGTTCATTTTTTCGGTAGAGGGACATTTCAGATTAAAACACAGAAGTAATGCATGAGTCCGTTGCTTCATGATTACGACACCAACATTGAGTCAGATTACGACACCAACATTGAGTCAGATTACGACACCAACATTGAGTCAGATTACGACACCAACATTGAGTCAGATTACGACACCAACATTGAGTCAGATTACGACACCAACATTGAGTCAGATTAGTCTCTAGTGTCAATGGCGAATGAGGTTAAATTCTGTCAACTATTCATAAACCAAAATACATGCACAAACAGACGCCACCAATCGTCCAACCCACGCCTCAACCGCCTCGTATGGGATAAAATGAATGGAAAGTCATCATCTGAAACAAACTTAAAGGGAGATGGGTCGTTTATCTGGAAACTTTTATCCCCTCATGTTTAGCCCCATTAGTTTCCAGATTTTAAGAGGGGGGGGGTCTAAGGGGGGTGTTTCTAAGTTTGAGGGAGGTCTAGCGAGGAAACTAAAAAATAAATGAATAATGAATTTTCATTTAATAGACAAAAAAATAATAATAATTATTATAAATAAAAACAAATAAAAAAAGCCACTGTCCCCTTAAATCCTCTTTAAATGGTCTTGTGATAAAAAAAGATAAAAAATAAAAAAAAAAAAATAAAAAATAACTGCCATTTTACCGCGAAAGGGTTAAACTTTTAGTCCCTTCGCCCTCCTCAGCATCGTCGACACTAGCGGAGAAAAGTGGCCTCGTCAGGGTGAAATCGGCGACCCGGCACTCTTCGGGGGGTTGGGGGGATAAAATAATGAAGGGGGGGGGGGGGGGGGAGGCGGGAGGCCAGTGTGCTTGACCCAGAATGAAATTAGAGTGAATCAGATATCAAGAGTCGGAATATTGGCCTGGCCTGGAAGTGAGAGAGAGAGAGAGAGAGAGAGAGAGAGAGAGAGAGTGAGAGAGAGAGAGAGAGAGAGAGAGAGAGAGAGAGAGAGAGAGAGAGAGAGAGAGAGAGAGAGAGAGAGAGAGAGAGATTGAGTTGCATTTTTACAATTTGTGCATGACCAACTTCGCTGCTCTAGTATTTACGCCGTTGAAACAAGACCTGAGCGCAGTGAATTCCTCTGAAAGAACGGACGCATTTGCTTAACCCATTCAGCACCAGGGACGTCCTTTTAATAATATTCTGGCAACTATTAGAGGGCTTTATTCAGCTTAGGAAGGACCTTTAGCAACAATGAGGCTTCAATATATCTGAAGCAACCCTTTCAACTACTATACCCCAAATCCTTCCCAAGCTGCATAATGTCGGCAAAGTATAGCTAGAATAAAACATAACACACGTCGCTGATACTAAATGGGGGTGTTTATTTGCTTATTGTTTTATCTCTTCATTATTTTTGTGTTCCCTCCCTAGAACTCCATCAAGCTGTAATAAACACCCCCTAGACCCCCCCTTCAAGATAAATTTGTACATTTTTCGGTAGAAAAATTTCCTGGGCAAAGGCTGGTTCCTCGTACTAATTATAGGCTCGCTATTGCTCGCCAGAACACAAAATCGAAACTTAAATGACACGCAAGGTCATATTATTGACAAAGAAATGGGGCATAAAGTCATACAATCGCCAAATTAATGGGCCGAACGTCTAATACACTAAAAACCAAAGGGGCCAAACATGAAGGAAAAGGGGGGCCAGATAAAACAACCCATCTCCTCTTAATACATTGACTAGAGTATCTATATTATTTGATACACAGCCCGGTTGATGTCAAGGAGGTGATCCGGCATAAAGAATAATAGCCAGCGATTTATTACCAAAGTACAACACTATAGTAATAGAAGAGAAATAACAGAATAATATAATTTTCCCATGGAGAGAGAGAGCGAGAGCGAAAGAGAGTATAAATTAAGAGTGAATCGGATATCAAGGGTTGGAATATTGGTTTGGAAGTGCGGACGGGGGCGGAGGTAAACGAGGTGTTGAAGGGAAGTTAGTACGGAGAGAGAGAGAGAGAGAGAGAGAGAGAGAGAGAGAGAGAGAGAGAGAGAGAGAGAGACAGAGAGAGAGAGAGAGAGAGAGAGAGAGAGAGAGAGAGAGAGAGACAGAGAGAGAGAGAGAGAGAGAGAGAGAGAGAGAGAGAGAGAGAGAGAGAGAGAGAGAGAGAGAGTCTAGAAGTTTAGGGTATTCTTCCTTACAGAAACTGTAGGAAGGAAAACACTATTAATTAACACACAAAACCATGTTTCAGTCATTAGTATTTTTGCTATAGCATTGTGTTAGCTTTGTGATTAAATAGTAATGAGATGTTGGCTGTGTTCAAATTACCGTGGGAGAACAGTATATTTATCCAACATCCATGGTCAGGTGAGCAAGGAATCCAGGGAATTATATGACTCTTCTGACACCCGAGGCAGTAGGACTTATCAGGATGAGGCTGTTTACCATTGCTACTTGGAAAAGAAGATATGCAGTACTGGTACCACTCTCATATGAGAGAGAGAGAGAGAGAGAGAGAGAGAGAGAGAGAGAGAGAGAGAGAGAGAGAGAAGAGAGAGAGGCGAGAGAGAAGGAGAGAGAGAGAGAGAGAGAGAGAGAGAGAGAGAGAGAGAGAGAGAGAGAGAGAGAGAGAGAGAGAGAGAGAGAGAGAGATGCTATTCAGAAGAGAGCTAACGATAAATGAGGAGGCCGGGGTAGACAAGAGGAATATGAGTAGTCAAGAGGCAAACATTCTGGATATTGAACCTGGAGGTTGAAAAAGAAGGGCGCAGTATGAATAGCAGAAGCGTACGCCTTTCACACAGAATGGTTCTTACTAGTGCCAATAAACTCGCTTGTTGGCAGCTGGAGATAAATCCTAAAACAAAACAAAACAAGAGTTGAAGAAAATGATGTAAGAGTTTTTGAAGAAAGTCATGAGCCCGTTGAGAGGAGAAAGGGTGATAGGAGAAAAATGGGGGATAGCTGAAGAAAAAACAATTATTGAGAGGGAGAGAGAGAGAGAGATCACGATGAAATGTTAAGCAGGGAGAACTATGGTAAAGCAAGATGGAGAGTATTATAGGACAGCTATAACATATACAGTATAAGGCAAGGTGAGTATAGATTAAAGGGGATAGGTCCACTTGGGGGGCTTTTGCGTATGGCCACCCTCATTAAGGGGAGTAAGCCATCCACACTAGAGATAGAGATAGAGATAGAGAGATAGAGATAGAGAGAGAGAGGAGGAGCAGGTAGACTAGGGAGGAGGGAAGAGATAGATAGATAGACCTCAGAATCCTCAGATCTCAGACTCAATATTTTATTATATTCTTCGTAAAGCTACATAAAAAACTTTGTACCGCATAGTAAGAGAATTGTGAAAGCACATTTATCTCATAGTTGGTGTTTCAAGAGGCTTTGAATAAAAGGTAAATTCTAGATTTTACTGCGTCAATGTCCAAATTTTCTCCATTAAACATTCGATATTAATAAATATTCATAAAATATTTCGGGTGCGTATCTTTACTTCCTTCATCAAATAATAAGCTATCATCATTGTTAATTAAACCATTTTCTTAAAAAGATACAAGGCTTCATCATCACATCTGTGAGCAAAAAACCGTATTTTTTGCCAATTAATTAGATGAGTGAATGTCGTAACCAACCCCTGCTAACTCACATGCGTTGTGGTTGCTCTCCCAGTATTTTACGTTTTAAACATCTTCTTAATGGCTTTGTGGTATCCACACCGCAAAATTGTTTTCAGAGGAACAACCACCACCGCTTATTGGAAAACCATAATTCTGTACCATACAACTTAAGCAATAACGTATTACATAAATAGTTGAATAAAAACATTAATATTAACATTAGGGAATTTACGTAAATATACAACTTGAATTCATTGATAAAACGTTATTTCTTGTCCTTATTACCAATCCTTATCATTATTTAGTTTTATCATCAATAATAAATCCTAGGTACTTATGTTCATGTACATTGATCATTACTTCATCATTAAGCGCCTTCATTCTCGGGCAGACCATTTATATATATTATTAGTATCCCTAAAAAACATACACACTGATTTAATTTGCATTCACTCTTAATATCTAAAGCTTTCGTTTTCATGTTCTCACAATGTTATAGTACTTTTGTAACCCTGTCGCTGTTGGCGCTAAAACTACTATGTCGTCAGCATAGGCAATAATGTTACTCATCCTATTTAACCAAGACTACATCCATTTTGCCACTTTGATACGGTTTCGATTAGAAAAATCAATATATACATTAAAAAAGTAAAGGGATAAAAATTCCCAAACACCCTGTCTCACTCTTCCGTTCATTAATCTTCCAGGGCTTTGACAGTGCATCTTTATGTTTTAGAGTGTCAACCATTTGGTTTCTGTATAAAAATAACAACAAAATATTTACAAGGTAATGAGAATATCCTATGTTCTAAAAGTTTTCTGGATTGCATTTAAAATGATTCACTTTATCAAACGCTTTTCCTAAAATCAATAAAACTCGCATATACATTCGATCCTGCAGATCTATAAGCGTAAACAGTTTCCTTAAGAAATTAAACCCTGTCAGAAAGAGTGTGAATGGCCCGCTCTGAAGCCAGGTTTGCCTCTCATTAAAGTCGACATAATTTGTTAATTTATATATTAAACAATATGCAAAAAACTTTAGGAAAACTGAAGACGATATTATTGGGGGGGGGGGGGGGGGTCCTAGAGTTTATCAATTAAAATTTTTATCTTTTACCAACACGATCTTTAATAAGAGGAAGAATGAACTCCAGTTATCATAGTTTTAGGTATGATCCATGAACACATAAATGCTGAAAATAATTTAGCAAGTACCCAACTTCTTGCATAAGAGAAAAGCTTCTGGAGCAAAACTTCAAATGACTTCGAATGGATATTATCGTGAAACAATAACATCCTTTCACAACTCCGATACTGGCTAGTATTTAATATCATTCAAGTTAATGGTCCCCAACTATTTTAACCAACTCTTTCGAACATCTTGTTTTTTTAATGTCTTAAAAGTAAGCGATCAAAATTACCTTTAGATTGGACAATTCTGGTCATCAAAATACACATACACGTGTTATATGCTTGTGAAAACTTTTCTGCTATTAGATTCGAATCACATTCGTCCTTCAATCTTGTATATTCAAGTAACCTGTGTTGTTTTTTTTTTTTTTTTTTTTTTTTTTGTTTTTTTTTTCTTTTTTTTTTTTTTTTTTTTCGTATTTCTCCTAACTTCATCATTCCAGAATGTTTTGTACCTCTTTAATGTGAATAAGACTCTGCCAGTTTTTCATTTCGTAATTTGTGCTTCATTATGTATTAT